>JBBKCR010167374.1:0-15696 GCA_037577295.1 Ladigesia roloffi | reverse complement strand
GTGTGTGTGTGTGTGTGTGTGTGTGTGTGTGTGTGTGTGTGTGTGTGTGTGTGTGTGTGTGTTTGTCTGTGTGTGTAGACACAGAGAATGTGTGCAACACAGGAAACATGTGGCTCCGTTGTTGGCTGCTAGGGCCTCTCTGTTCACGAGCTTTAACCCCACCCACTGCCTCCACAGGAAGCAAACCAAGAGTCTAAACAGGTGTTTAGCAGACCTGTACACACACTCACACAAACACACACCTCTGTTTGACTCATCCAACACTGTATAATTAATAAGTATTGCAAAGCCATGCAGATCTTATTTATCCTTTTCCAAGCCTAGCAGTTTAAATTCATTTGCCTTTATTACAAAAGAATCAAAATGTTGCTCTTATAGCTAAAACTTGCTTTTTTTGGTATATTATAAACATTTATTAAAGTAATACTCTATTTTACTCTGTTTTGCTTGAGATTTCATTTAAGTTAAGCTTGCTGAACTTTATGTATGATGTGGGCTGTAAAAATAAATCTGACTTCACTTGACTTAGGTAGGAGTCTCCTCCCTCTTGCTCAGCAAAATTCAAGCTTCAAGGTTCAAAGATTCAAAGCGTTTATTTTCATATGTACAGTACATATTTATTTGCAAAATTTATTTGCAATGAAACTCTTGCTTTGCGGTGCAGATGAATGCAGAGATAGGTTTAAGTGTTTTTATAATAAAATAAGGTAGTAAATACTTAAATATCATGTGCAGATGTAGATCAATGTTAACTGTGCATTTGCAGAATGAAGGAAATGTGCAAAAGGGCTTAAGGTGCAAAGATGACAGTATGAGGGATTGTGTGCTGTTCACACTGTGCTGTGGTGGGTTCATATATGCCAGAATGGTCACTTCACAAACTTTACTTTAATGTTACCCCTAACCCCCCCCAGAGTTGTGAACATTAATGTTGGGAGTGATCTAGCCAGTAAATAGATCTGAACTGGCTACGACTTAACTTTAAATGAATAAGCTAAGAGTTTTTTTGACAGTGACTTGTGGCAGCTAATTGCAAATATTCCTCTGGTCATGCAAGTTTGCTCAAATGTCTGCAATCTCAAGGTCCCAGCTTGTCTTCAAACAAGAGACGATGTATTCATGCAGTCTCTAATGGTCCTTTGAAATGAATACAAGTCAATCTGTATGCAAATGCACACTGCCCCAATGCAAAAATGGAACAGTTCATGCAAGTCTATTCCTGTGGGAATGCTCCATTATCAATAACACTTGGTTAAAAACTATAAAGAGTGTTAGAGAGCTGCAGCCCTTTTGTTGCCACTTGCTGTACACATGGATTCGTTAGCTATTTTTAATTGCACAAGAGATCACCTGCTGCTTTTCAGGGAATAAGCAACCATTTCTGATTTGATCCCTTAAACCCATAAGTGGCCACACAGTTCAGTTCCTCACTTTTGCTCCAAACTTACACTACAGTCTTGATTACCGATCGCTACTACAGAATCACCATCACTAATCTTTAATTTGAATAATATACAACTATTTATTGTAGGTCTATGTACAAAAGTATTCTAATCTAATAATAATATAATGTTGGTTTTTCAACCATTTGTAATAATATATAAAAAATTAAGGAAAGTGTAATGATTTTATTGAACGGAGCTATTGATGATTCCATAATAATTTCATGATTTAAAAAACCTACGTCCTTTGCAAAAAGCAGCATTGTATTGATCCACTGATCAGAAAGCCAATCACATGGAATTAATGTTCCGAAAATAAGATGCAGATCATTTAAGTTTATTATTTGATGACATTTTCTATTTTGGTTACCATGTCATCCATTTTCATTCTTCCAAAAGGATTGCGAATTAAGAATGGTTTGTTTTGGTGTTTAGTTTGCAACATTTCAATCTATACCATAATTTATTATTTTTCAAGAACAAAATTCCTTTGACAATGAATCCCCAACATCTGAATAGCAGTGAACATATAATTATTCAGGACATGTTAGTTCCATAGGAGTTATTAGACAAGTCTTATGCAGAATATCAGAATCAGAAATAATGTAATAATAAAAAAAATTTAATACGTCGGAAATGCCAAACTACACAGCACTCGAACATTATTTTACAATCGCAACAATTAAAATAGTGATTTTAAGAGCAGAGTGCATGTGTGACTGCTTCATCGCATCAGGAACTGAATCAGAGCTGAAGCTGCTGGAATACAGACCATAAAATATCTGCTCTACACACACTGCTGCACTCACAACACATATGGAGGCATTGCTTATATTTACACAGTTCACACTGCAATAGTTCATAAAAGAACAGCAACCTGTGCATTTTATACACGCACTGCTGCAAATTGTACAAACGGTAAACAGAAAAGGGGAAAAGAGGTATTTTACATTTTCCATGGCTGTATAAAACAGAAGACGTAGACTTTACCTCATTCCCATCTTGCAATCCATGACATTAGGTCCATCGAAGCCAGCCAGCAGGTCACTCATCTGAAGAAAGAGCTCTCCGTCTCTCTCCACCACGCCATGGTAAGCGGGCACGAAGCGCTGGAGCACATCACCTCTCAAGTGCTCGAAACACTGCTTCTCGTTCTCTGAGTACTTTTTCAGGACGGTGCCCTCTTCAGCTGCTTTGAAGCTGCCTGCAGCCAAACACAAAAAAGGAATGAGATGCTACGAAAGCAATGGAACAAAGAAAGAGAAAAAGCTTTCAAGACTTTAGATTACTATACTGGGTTTCTAAGAGACACTCTCTTATCATATGCGCTACCAGTCAAAGGGTTTTCTTTATTTCTACTATTTTCCACATCATAGAACAGTGAAGATTTCAAAACTATGAAATACAAGAAATTGTGCATAAATCAAATTGTGTCTTTTTAAACCTAATTGTGTGCAATCTGGGAGGCTGCAGGACTGAAGTAAATACATATAAAGAATATACAAGAAGATACCTATTGTTGCTAAAAACACTTTCTGGTGGGCCATTTAAAAAATTCTAATAAACGAAATGTAATCATTGTTTGAGTTATAATAATTTCATACATACAAACATGATATATATATCATATTAAGGCATCAGCCTCGCCCAAAACTGCATTTAAGGATAAGGCTTCAAACCAAAATCTCTTTTAAATCAGTCATTATGCTTGTTAGGCTTTAAGACTGGTAGTGGATAAGTGAAATAAATCATGGAAACAGGCGTGACACAACCAATTTCTTGTCGAAAAGCACTCCATTCAGTTCATAATGAATGAATCCTACCTTTATGGCCCGCTAACTGGACCCAGGACAGCCGCTTTCTCTGTGAAGCTACAAAAGGCCAATGGACAACAGTCTTCAATTTCCACCAGGGTTTAGCCTGTTGAGACACAATAGCATGCCTTGCAAATTGTCCTTGAACGTCCTTATCATGTGACGTCGCCTAAATGGGTGCTGAACGACTTCATTACATGCTATATCTTATGTGCAATAGTCTTCATGTTTAATAACACTTCTAATGTCAATATTACTTTTATTACTTAATATTACCACTGATTCTGTACTATATGCAATAACTTATTCCAAACAATCCCAGACTGGACCAAGGTTGACATTAAATCATTAATAACATTGACATTCATATAATTTACAACCTAAAATACAATAACTGAAACATAATCCACATAACAACCACACAATTACACATACGTATATAATGCAGGCATGAAACAAAGTATGTTGTAAGACTTGTGAAATAGAGTCTTAAAAAGCCTTTTTATTGGATTTGGTATTTGAGTTCTTGCTCACTGAGCGTGGGGGTGGGTAACCTCTACCAGGACCATAACCTAACCTTACCCTAAAGGGAGGGATTGGATCATGCCAAAATAAGACAGCAGAGGCTCCCAAACTGAGAGAAACCTGTGTGACCCTCTTATTGTATATTTTATCTTCTCCAAATGTAGAAACAGCATCACATCCTGTAGCCACTGTGACGCTGTGGGAGGAACATTAAATTTCCATTGAAATAAAATTTACCTACGAGCTAACAAAGATACAAATGCTATGATGCTAAGCTGTTTTTGTGTAAGGGCTATGTCATTAGCTGGTACACCAAATTTAACCATTAAACACATGGCTGTTGAGTCACACCAGTTACTTTCGATAGTATATCAGAGGTAGCATCCCAGTAACGTCTCAGCTTGGGGCAAGCCCAGAACATGTGCCTTAAGTTAGCTACATGTATGTTACATTTAACACACCTGCTATCCATATTAAGACCAAATTTTGATAGCTTAGCTCTACTTAAATTTATCTGATGTCAGACCTTAAACTGTATCAGCCCAAATCTTATTATAGATCTAATATTATATATATTAGGTTATAGCTAATTTCACTTTGAGTCTCATTCATATTTATTTATGTGATGTCAAAACTGGGCCCATATTTTAAGAGTCGAAATAACTACCGTGTTAGATGTAAACTGCGAGATCTTGATTGGTAAGCATGATGTAGGTAGGGCATGGAGAGAGGCTGATGTACATGATCTACATTCTAATTCGCACCAATCTGGGGCATGCAACCAAAATGATATTTTTTACTGCCCAGTAATAGCATCTGAGGTTAGGGAGAGCTAGCCTACCTTCCATCTTCTGTTGCTGAAGGTATTCATTCCTTCCTTATTCTAAGAGTCTGACCACCGCATATAAATTTTGAGATTAATTTATTAACCCCTTGGAAAAAGGATTTGGACATGGTGACCGGGAGGCACCGAAACAAAAACAGAAATCTCTGTAGGACCTTCACTTTGATACAATTTACTCTTTCTGCTAATGTCAAATGTAACATATTCCATTTTTGGAAATGGGTAATAAGCAGAGTGAAATTTACTTTTTAAAAAGGTCTTTAAATTGGCGTGTAATATTAACTCCCAAATATTTAAAATCAGTTTTTGACATATGGAAAGGAATGCTATGGTCCGGGATATGGGCTGCCAGTTCATTAACTGGTAGACATTCACTTTTTGATAAATTAAGTGTATGGCCCAAAATTAAACCAAAAGTTTTTAAATGTGTAACGACTTCAATAATACAAGAACGAGGGTCTGAAATATAAAGTAACATGTTGTCCGCATAAAGTGATAGCTTATGCTCAGTTCCCCATCTGATTATACCTTGTAACGTGGGCAAAGCTTTTAACGCCAAGTTCTATTGCCAGTAAAAATAAGAGTGGGCTAAGTGGGCAACACTGTCTTGTACCCCTAGATAAAAGAAAACATTCTGAGCATAGCTGATTGGTAATAACGGTTGCTTTTGGAGAAGAATAAAGGGACTGAATCCACTGAATAAATGTTTTGCCAAAGCCAAATTCGTCTAAAACAAAAAACTGATTATCCCACTCTACTCGATCAAAGGCTTTTTCTGCATCTAATGAAACCACCACTTCTGGGACCTTATTAGATGAAGGACCATACAGCACATTTAAAAGGCGCCACACTTTAGAAAATAGCTGTCGCCATCCAACAAAGCCTGTTTGATCGCCTCTGATCACATCTGGCAATGGTACCTCTAATTCAGCAGCTAACAATTTAGCCAGTATTTTGTCATCCGAATTTACCAGCGACACTGGCCGATATGACCCGTAGTTTGATCTTTAGCAGGTTTCAGCAGAAGGACAATTGATGTTTCGGTAAGAGAATCTGGCAGCTGACCTTGGGATAGCACATGGTTAAACATATCCAATAGAAGGGGGGCTAATTCATCAGAAAACTTCTTATAAAATTCGATAGAAAAACCATCAGGTCCTGGAGCTTTTCTACTTTGCATAGCAGAAATAGCATTTCGTCAAGACCTAAGGGGTGTTCCAATTTCTCCCTCTGGATTTTTTAAATGGTGGGGATCTCTATTTTGTTGAAAAAATACATAAAAATGTGATTTATTCTGAAGTGATTCAGACTTGTATAAATTTAAATAACCATTTTTAAAGATGTCATTTATTTTTAAAAAGTTCAATAAAGTTTTCTGATTCTAATTCTGGTTCTGAAGTAATGGTTTGGCCTAAAATCAAATTTACACAAATTATCCCCCCACCCCTCTTTCATCACATATTTTACATAATAGTATCATATTATATTGCCGTTGCAGTTCAGGTTCCAGTGTTTTCATTTTTGTTACAAAAAGGTGCAAACATGCCACTTTCACATTAGTAAATCTTATTCGGACTGTGTTGTACCTTGGATGGTACATTGTACTTTGACGAACAAAACTATGTACAGTATTTGTTTCCTATGAAAAGTTTGCCCATTTGCCAGGACATGTTTCTTGCTACTTCACATTTGTGATAATGTAGATAACATTTAAAAGCAGTGTTTGTTTCAATAACTACTTGGCCCAAACTGCATTAAGTTGTGAAATTATGTAACATAGACATGATTTTGTAGTGTCTGAAACTATGTGATACATAGTTAATTATAAAAATGGTCAAGAAATAAACACAAGCAAGTCTGTTTGCCATTATTTTATAGGTAAGTGTAGTTTGAGGCACGTTTGTGGTAATTGAGGCTGTGTTCACAGTGCTAACTGTTGGTTCTAGCCTTCTATTACTTGTTAGCTACATAAGACTTGTAGCTCCATTAGTCCCAAAAGTAAGACAGAACAAAGTTAAGTGTAGCAAAACAATAGATGAACGCAATTTTATCCTTTGTTGAATAGATTTTAGTCTTCTATTTTGCTGCTCTTCACTTCGTTCTGCCCACTTTCTGCCGTAACAATGCACATTTCCCACTTGTGTTACTAATAAAGTTTTATCTTATCTTTAAAAAATTAAGCAAGCGTTGGACACCAAACATGTCTTGGGTGATTGATTATATTTGAGATAAAAGGATATATTTTGTAAGAGCTCCCAGCAATAGTAGTGGACATGTATGCACTACCAGAGAAAATGTTTAACACACACAGAGATTATCTACATTTAATACCTCCAAGAATATACTCAATATTTTTGCTAACATTAAACATGGATCAGGGCATTTAAAATGTAAGGACAGTCTAGAATTTGACTCACCACACAACCTGTTAATAGGGTGTCAGTTACAGATTCTGTTACAGATTTTTTTGATGTAGGAAACTTATTTTTAAATTTCACATTTTCATTTATACAACTTTCCAGAGTTAAACAAGAATTAAATCTGGAGTTGAAATACACGGATAAGACGTTTGACTGGTAGTCTACTAAGAAAACAGTCTGAAAGAAAGCCATTTTACATCAGTCGACATGCCAGCTGTGTCGACGCACATCGTTGCTCCTTAATCTGCTTTTCTGGATATTTGGCTGCTCTTGATGACACTGATTAACTGGTTTAAGTGTGTTAATTAAGCATGAAATTAACCTGCCCAAAGGAGGCTCTTCAGCAGAAAAATGCCCATCCCTTAACTTGCGACAGACAAGTGGCAAGCGGCTCAGATGCAACAGAATTATGCTATTATTCGCAGCTTTGTTTCTGATTATCTTTTGGCAGAATTTCGCATCAAAGCCTTGGATATGGGCCCCCATAAAATACACCATGTTCCACACTGACAGTGTCTTCTGAACATGACTCTGTTCCCTCCATGAATATCCAACAGCAACAGTTTGACACCGACAGCAGTTATGAGCCACAGCAACACTTGGCTCTACAGCTAAGCACACAGTGGTTAGTTTTCCTGCTTATATCAAGAGCCAGGCCTGCAGTCAGTTTGCAATTTCATTAGCATTTTCTCAGCCTAGCGTCTACCCATAAAATGCATACATGGAGAGAAACTGGTTCATGTATGGATTACAAGGTCAGAACATAATTGTCTACATGAATCTGTTTCACCTACAAACAGTGCAAATGTTTGGATACCCTAGATAATTTGTACAGGGGTTACGACAGTTTAGAGTTTAAGACATGAGATGTTTCAAGTTTATGACTAGAGATCGACTGATATATCGGCTTACCGATATTTTTCCCCGATACTTAAGCATTTTACCATAATCGGTTATCGGTTTTGTAATATCAGGTTTGCTGATAAACACCGTCATCTGGTGGGCGTTGTAAGAATTACGCGCATGATCGGCATTTCAGCACAGCGTCTGAGGGGTAACTGCGTGCTAAAGTAAAGTATACTTACTTGCTTTCCTATATTAAGTAAACTTTATTAAACATAACAGCTATTAATGCACACATTAGATGTGTTACATAAATGACTGATATGTAGTTTATGCACCATTGAAGACTTAAGCAACAGTGTCCTTTTTTTTAAGTATTTTTTTGTATTTTTTGCACTTTCAGACCCCTACTTTTGTATGCAAGGAGGGAGTGATTATTATACATAAAACATTTTTTTTCAGTTGAGTGGTGTTGTAATAATTGTGTCAGTTCAGTGGTGTTGTAATAATTATGTCAAAAACAGAAGTATAATAGTAAGTAAATAAATATCGGTTCTGAATATCAGTTACATAAACATGCAAATAATTGGTATCGGTATTGGTAATAAAAAATCAATATTGGTCGATCACTATTTATGACACTCACTACTTTAACTAGTTTGGTTGCGCAAGACGGAAGAATATGCAGAATACACATAATACACAGTAACGCTGCATATGTGGAAGGGAGCGGATGTCCCCGGTACACTTATCTAAACCATTTTGGACTGTTGTATGCCAAGTGTTTTAACACTTGTTTTTTGTCATTTTTCAGTATATTTGACAGTACAGTGACAAAGTACAGTGTGTTTATGTACTTTTTCTTTTTCTGTGGCTTAGTTATGATTTTGCAGTTGGGTTCGACTACAACCAATTTTCGAGTTACATCACTGTCAAAAGATTAGATCTGTCTTAACTCGAGGGCCCCAGTAGGTGAAAAGTAGGAAATACAAAATTAGAACACTAATTATAAAATTAAAATGTGGAATGTGCAACAGTTTGACACAATCCACTGATGTTTTTTTTGTGTTTCCAAGCTAATTTGATTCGTCAATGGTTCATCTAAGTCAATTGGACACAATTCCATGGTGTGATAAATTATTAGTAGCGCTCAGGGTATAGAGCTTGCCCTCAGCAGCCATTAACTCATTTGAGGAGCTGACTGAGAATCTAAAAGTAAAGATAGTTGACCCTTTCTAAAGAGGAGAAGTCTATAAATTATTTCTAAGTGATGTTATGTGGAAATTACATCTCTGGCTAAAGTCAAAACAAGAGTCTGGTAGACTAAGAACAATCCCTGAACACCCCCATGACTGCCAAGGACCCGCAGAGAGGAATTACTGGCATTAGAATAGTGATAAACTAAACTGTGCAGCATTAACAAAACCTAAATAAACTAGAAGCGTTTAGAATAAAGTGGTCTGGTATAAAACAATATAAATCTTTGGCTACAGTTACCAAAGGCATTTTTGGAAAAAAAAACAATAAAAAGCATTTAATAAAATAACATCCTGCACACTATTAAACATCGAGGAATTATTATAATCCATTGACTTTGGGGGTGATAGGCAGCCAGTGGTATCGACAATGTTGTGGGGAAATAACTGAAGAAGCATTGTGCTATAATCTATTGCGCAATGTTTTTATCAAGTGGTAACACGTTATCATTACATGCAATATCTAATTATGTGCAACAGTTTTCCTATGTACAGTTTCAAGTTTTCTTACTGCATGCAACAGCATTTCATCATGTATAATATCTTATTATGTGCAATAGTCTGTGAATATAACCATGTGATTATAACCAGTCATGTCAATATTTCTTATATTTACTACAGACCTCTACAACCTCCAATAACTCTTATTGGCATCATTAGTAATTCATTTTACAGCAAGGTATTGACCTATAGCAAACCCAGCATTTGTGTATGTATCATAGATTTTTGGGGGGTTAATTTAAATGTAATATTTTATAATGTTTTATCTCTTTGCAGTCCTAACCGGTGCGATATCGTCCGGGATCAATAAAGTTTTCCGATTCTGATTCTGAAACTAAACAAATAATCTTGGAAGCTGGAAGTTGGATGTAGCAAATACATCCTAATTGTGCATTAAAAAGATCATATTCACATATTTGTTCCATATTTGTAGTTTTATAATTCCTTTCATTTAATAAAATCAACAATATGTTTAATTTGGCTGTCTTAAACACCCACACACAATTGAATACCACATAGTTATCACAGTCCATTTTATTTATACCACAATTCAGGGGACAAATGAACACTTAAATACTGCTGTTATGTTTAGAACTTGATTGCAATTCCACGGCAGTTGATAGCAACCAGAAGTCTGCAACCAATAAACACCGCCAGATGCTGTGTGCTAGACACTACCTCATGAGTGCTTTCCTTCATTCTTTCATTCTGTAGGTGTTAATCTTTGTCTCATCTGCCAATAAAATGTTGTCCCCAAACACCCCAGAACATTCTTTTGTGTCTTTTAGCAAACAAATCCTGTCATCCAGTTGTTTTGGCCTAACAGGCCTGCATGTTGTGGTAAACCCTCTGAGGTATTGCTGTTGTTCTTCTTAAAATGTGGCTATTGACACACATCATGGGTGGCTTACATTATGGCCGCAGATCTAAACACCCACATGTCACAATAACCATTTTAAAGGTTCTATAAAGACCCATGTGTACTTTGTTCTCCATCAAGTTGAACATAATAATACTGCACTTAATGGTAATAAAGACAGTAAGGGCACTCTCTCTCTCTCTCTCTCTCTCTCAGATATATATATATAGTCTGTATATATAGTCATGGGGTTCATTTGTTTAAAGAACATTTTATGTTTTAAGGTGCAAAAGTTTGAAGTGAAATGGACATCAGTTAGGATGGCTAAAAATCAAAAAAGTAAACCATATATTAATATACTTACATTAGTCATTGGTATAGCATTCTAAGCAAGTTTTAATAATATTGCAGATTAAGTGGTTAATAAGTTATTTTTTCCACATTTTCCATTAGGTTTGTCTTGATAATACTTTCTAGCTGATGATTAATTGCCATATAAATCATATACATTATTATTTCATTGCGTTTTGCTTACTGTATGCAGTACAAGCCTACAAGTACTCAACTTTTCTGTTTATTTTGAAATGGCTTAAACTGAAGAAAAACAAACAATATTCACCCCTGCATTTTGAAGGAACCAAGTCAGAATTTTTTACATGTTGTTTTCATGAGAGGCAACGGTCTGTTTCAGTAATGCATTTTCTGTGGTCTTACATTTGCCTCAACTGACAAAAACACCCCACATTCCCCCCCACACCAAGTTGCAACATAAACATGACATACTGCGAGAATTTGTGAGGTGTGTGCTTGTTAGAATACAAGACATTTTTTCTTTCACCCAGTCACAACTGAACTTTCAAATTTTGTACAAGAGAAACATTAGTGCTGCTCAGATGTTCCAGTTTAAATTTTTGAGAGGCAAATTTGAGGAAGTAAGAGGAAAATTCAGTTTAATCTGCCTTAATCTTTGCACTTATTCCCTTAATTTTCCTTCTGGGAAATCCAGGTCAAAATCATAGTAATTTTAAGAGGTAAAATGAAGGCATTTGTTTCAGCAGTGAACAATGTGAGTCAAATGTAAAACTGCATCAAACATGCTTGACAAAGTGCACTCAAGCGACAATATGCAAAAGTCTGTGATTAATAGACTGAATCCAGTGTCATCTAAGCATGCGCTCCATTGGAAAAGGTAAGACTCAAAAACTAACCTGACCTTTCAGCATAAAGGCCTTAACATAATGTCACACATTCAATATGATTATAACAGTGTTGACAACATTTTGAAAGAATTTTCAAATATTAATATGGTTTCCTTTTTTGTTTTTTAGCCATCCTAACTGATGTCCATTTCATTTCAAACTTTTGCACCTTCACGTAAAACAATAACGTCTTTTGATGGCCTAATTTTGGTTGAATGACGAAACCTTAAGTCCTTTAAAAAAGAACCCCATGAATACACAGCAAGCTTCAATCATACTGCCCATATTGAACTACATTATTGTTTTTTCAGCTGGTTACTTTTAATGTGCAGAATGTTCATTATTTCTTGTGTCTTTTTTATCCCAAAATTTTCCTTTAAATTTTTTCCAACTCCCACATTTTTTTCCAAGTGGTCTCAGACTTTCGGACCCCAGCAGACGAGCTCATTAGGCAGTCCCTGCTAAGCAGTCCGCCGAAGCTGTTAAATGTCAAGTGAAGTGATGCTATCTTGAGGGTATGTGCTGTCACAGCACAGCTCTGTGGGTTGAAGCACCGCCGACTCGAGCGTGTAGAAACAAGAATGTGTCGCGGACTAGTCATGCTTGTTTTTCAGTCCTGCGTGTAAAGCTTTGTTTTTGTTTGGTAAAAGCAAAGCACTGCAGGCATGAGAAAAGTAGACATGAGAATATTAACCTCTCCTGAATTCAAATACCATTTACTGTTCCGCTCACACGCACACACTCCTACACACACTCCTACACACTCAACGCACACACCCACAAGCCGCACTGTTTACAGTGAAAGGCCAGGGACGAAGTGCTGAGCGCGCTGTTCACCCTTCTCACAACAGACTTGTAAACAGTTCTGGGTCATGGCACTTCCCAATGGATTAAGAAACAGCAGGCATGCTCGGTAACAGGAGCGTTTCTAAACTGACGTCTCTTTGTCATGTTCAGTTACAAAAGCCAATGATTTTGACACGTTTCCCTTTTCTTACAAAAAAACTAGAAGCCAATGGTCAAGTCGGCCTATCGGTTTCAATGATTTTGAAAGAAATGCTGGAATATTCCTTTAAGTCTTAGCTCCCCAATAAAACTGAATAAACTGTTTTAGCATAAAAGAATTGAAATTGCCACAAAATAGCTTAATAGATACAGTTCATTTAATGTCAGTACATTTTCCCCTAGAATCATTTACCGTCCCCATCAAAAAAGAAGACAAAACAGAAAAAAAAGCAGCTGAGATGGATTTGGACGGGATCCACGGAGTATGCTTATATTCGGAGACACTCTCGAGCCAGCTCTTACGCAACAGCAAACCTGAACCTTGTACAAAGGCTAATGCACAGAAGTGTAACACCCATGATCAAATATTGAACTGCACACCCATATCTGACATTAAAAGCAAACATTAGCAAGTCTGGAACTGCTAGGGTGGGAGGGAGGAAAACCTGGCCGCATTTGTAATTTGAAAAAAAAAAAAATTAAAAAGTTTGTCTGCAGCAAATACTCCATTATGCATTTAAGGAGGATATCGTTTACTTATTGTTTCAGTAAAACAAACAGCATTTATAAGCAAATGATTATGTACAGGATTGATGTATGTAGAGTTTCATTAGGTGACCAAAGCAACGCCTCACTGAGCTGAATTCAACTAAGGCCTGATGTGTGAACTCAGTGTGAGCACACACTCAAGTTTGTCTGTCCCTTTAGATTGATTTACAGCTAAAGACAGGATATCATGCTAGAAAACATTTTATGCTTGAACAATTAACTTTTCACATTATGGTTGGTATTTATATCGAAATCCCTATTTGAAAGAGAGCAGGTCTAATAAAACTGGAACATTACTTTAGTGAAGGTTGGGTTTATCCAATTTTCTCCCTGATTCATGTCATAGCCTGTTCTCCACTTTAGCTTGACAGCTTGATCCCATTCATCACATTGTGTTACCACACTAAAAGGGTAAGAGCCTGCATGTGCCTACATGCTAAGCTGATGTAACTGAAATGCACAACCTGTTTGGATCAGAGCACTAACCAATTCTGTTGCATCAGCTATGGAGAAATAAGGGCCATCTCCCTAGACAAGGATGACTGTGGGTCAGAGATCAAACTCTTAATGATAAAACGCTCCCAAGAGCTGCAATCCTACATTATTTAAAGTCTCCACCAGGGTTAATTTGGAAACATGAGGTATAATGAGACATTATGTAAAGTAATAGTAATGCAAATGCAACTGATGATAATCTTGGACCCAAAAAAACTAAGAGACTTCAATTTATAGACAGTACAATCACAATTGCAATACCAATAGCCTATGTAACAAATACTATTTTTATTTTTGTCTTTTTAGGCATTTTTTAAAAACTGAATGTGTAATTAGGACTCCTCCAGAAAACCCTGACACCTATTGGTAACAGAGAATAATAAGTCCTATGTTTAATAATCATACGGGCAGCTGGTGACCTATTGGTTAGGGCCACCATGCAATCAGAAGGTTGTGGGTTTGAATCCCAGCACTGCTAGTGGTGCAACTGAGTTGCTCCCGAGAAAAGTACCGTCCCCACACACTGCTCCCCGGACGCTCCTCTTTGGTGGCAGCCCTCTGGTTCACTTGGTGAGAGAAAAAGAATTTCACGCTCTTTCTACTGTGTGCTATGGCGTGATCACACGCGACTATAAGAGGCCACTTTACTTTATTTTACTTAATATGACATTTAGAATAAGACTTGGTATTTAAGACAGTCAAGCGCAGAATATATCAAGTATAACCTTCTAATCACTGGCATTATCAGCCGAGCGACATTTCAGCAGGCCTCAAGTTGTTCCCCTTTTAAGCGGTAGTGAAAACGCCGCTGGCTGTACGATGTGGCTTTGGCCTAAATGTCACAAGGCTAAAGATTTGTTGCCACCACACAGTCAGGGGTTCCCTGGACACACAGAAGAAAGTGCACAAATCACAATTTGTGCTCGAAAACAGGCGACTCAAGAAGTCTATTAAAAGAAACACTCCCATGGGTGGAAGTCTTCAGAATGGCTCAGGGATCAACACGCAGCCTCATTCAGCAGAAGGTGCGGAGATTCTCTGAAGGCTCGGTCGGGACAGAGTGCAGACACTCCTTTCAGATGTCCAGGAGCTAAGCGTGTTTAAAGTACTCCGACAGCCGAGGCCTTTTATGGAGGCGATCGCGCAACAGGACTAACAGAGCCGCACATTTATCCAGAGTGTTTGTTAACGCCTGGCTGATGAAAGACTTGCTGTGTGCTTTGAATAAAATATCACTTTATGATTTCCATTAGGATGTATCAAATGTTGCCTGAAATCTATGAATAGGGTCTACTGACCACCTACAGTTTGTGCTAGAGTAGAGGATTATAAGAATACACACGTACTTTAATAATGTATATGATAACTTGAATCGCTCTTGCACCATAATATGACTCAATTTTGTAGGATAGCCAATATTACAACTCAGTACTCAGTAAAGGCAGTGTTTCAACAAGAATCACACTAGAGGTCGACCGATATGGGTTTTTCAGTAGCCGATGCCGATGTCGATATTTTGAAGTCAGGGTCAGCCGATGGCCGATATATTTGCTGCCGATATTTTTTACCTAATAATCGAACGTTTCCCCTTCTATTGGAGGAAATATATCACACTAATAAGACAAATACAAATACACAAAATTTCTCAACTTGCCATTTATTGTATAATGACTTAAATATAAATATAAACCTAATTAACAAAAACTAAAATTAACAATACAATACAATACAACAATACAACGATACTTTAACTTGTAAACAATAAACACAGCAGCATCAAAATTTTTAGTGCAAGCAAGTAGCATGGGACACGTGTTCCACAGCAACAATAATATTGGGTAAATCGGCGTAGTGCACTTGGATATCAGTGTGACGGCCACCTCGTCTCCGTCACGCCCTTCCCGTGATCTGTCTCCCGAGTATTAGTGTCCCTTTACTTTAGTC
>JBBKCR010167347.1:0-15701 GCA_037577295.1 Ladigesia roloffi | reverse complement strand
TTTAAAGAAATCAAACACGTCTTTACCTTTCAGTTAATTCTCGTTTTAATGTTAATAATTCTTAACAGATTGTTACATATGGTGGCCCGTACGGGGACTGTTGGTATTTGATTTTGTTGGTATAAAGTTGTATCTGTTAATGGGAAAATGTCAACTGCACAGCGGGAAAATGGTTTTGATGGTTCAACTTCTTTACCTAATCCAAGTTCTAGCCCAGGGTTTTACAACCCAGACTTCACTGCTGGACCTTTTGTTACCAGAAGAAGTACAACAGGGGAAATAACATCTTTATTGAGCTCACTGTATCTAGACGATGACATTGAAAATCCTGATGGGGAAAGGGTTGCCCATATTAACCTTGGTAACACTGATGTAAATGATGGGGATGGTATTGATGATGATCATGTTGAGTGTGAAGGTGAACGAGAGGATTGTCACACAGGCTATGAAAACAGTGATGAGGGAGACTATGTCACGCAGGCTGTGCAGACTAATTCCAGTGCCCTAATGGACGATATTACCTCTCTTAAAGAGCAGGTTACTAGACTGCAAACAGATTTTAGAGATTCTGTGACCAGTTCTATAAATAGGGAGGTAAGCTTTAGAGAACATGTGGAGAGTAGATTGGACAATTTAGAGAGGTGCTTAAAGGGGAATATTGAGAAGCTGGAGAGGGACATATACAACTGTTTGTTACGTAGAGATGCACAATGGAAAAAACAGATTCCTAAGCTAAGGCCAACCAGCACGCCCTTGGTACAAAGAACAGTTGCTGTCTCCACTGACATTAGTTCCCTAGCTACCCCTGCTATACTGTCTAGCCTGCCTGGTGCCTCCTCCTACTACTCTAAGCCACCTGTTCGTTTGGAGTTTCCAACATTCGACACCACCAGTGAGTCTTCTGATGCTATCCATTTCATTGAGCAGTGTGAAAATTTTCTAGAGCTAAGACCCCTCTCCAATCAGGAACTGATAGGGGCACTGTCAACAGTCTTAAAAGGACCAGCCCTCAGCTGGTGGAAGGCTACAAAAAGCCAAGTCAAGGATTGGGCATCCTTTAAGGAAGCGTTTATGATTGCCTTTCTTTCCACTGACTATATTAATGAAATTGAAGAGAAGCTAAGAACCATGGTTCAAAAACCAGAACAGTGCCTTAGGGACTTTGCCTATGATTATCAAGCCCTCTGAAGTGGAAGCGAGATATGCCAGAAGAGGAGATAGTCAGACGCATCCTTAACAACATCAACCCCAAAGTGGCTGGCTGTCTCCGTGGTACTGTAACCACAGTCACCCAACTGGTGAAGGTGGGCTCTATGGTGGAGAAAGACTGTGCTGGCTCCAAGCAGTATTGGCAGAAGGTCCAGGCCAGCTCAGATAAACCAGGGAGAAAGGTGGCAGATAAGATGTCCCACCGTGGAGCTGCTGAGGTCAGCGTGTTACAACATCGAGCCGGCAAGAAGAAAGGACAGAGTCTCCTCTTGGTTCCCATCAACATCAGAGGTCACCAAACGGAGGCAGTAGTGGACACAGGAAGTACCTTTACTCTGATGAGAGAGAACCTGTGGATGCAGCTGGCCCAACCAGAAGAAGTCTTCCACCTTGCTGAGAGACAGAGGTTTGTCCTAGCAGATGGGACGGTACACCAGGCCCTGGGCAAGAAAAACATTTGCATAGACTGGCATGGCAGGCAGTGCCAGGTAGAAGTCCATGTTATGGAAGATCGAAATCTTGCTTTCCCTTTAATTTTGGGACTAGACTTCCTATCCCAATCGGGGGCTGTTCTCAACGTGTCCAGGAACACATACGGGATAAAAACCGATAAAGGTTACATCTATTTCTCTTTCTTACAGAAGACTGACCGCAATTGGAGTAATCAAGTTCCCAGACTCACCTCTCAACCCCAAGTGCATCTGTATTATGCTCTATGTCCGGGTGAGCTACCTCTTTGTGTAGTTTCCACCCCCCCTTCTGACTCCTTGACACATTATGATACAGACTGGCCTGAGGGGCTTCAGCAGCTAATGTGGGACTGGCCTTCTATCACCTCTGGGGTATTAGGAAAAACAGCAGTGGAGAAACACACCATCTTCCTACAAGATGAGGTCCCAGTTCGGTCCAAGGCATATCGAGTATCACCTCTGAAAAAGAAAATCATAGAGGAGCATGTAGAAAAGATGCTAAAAGATGACATCATTGAGCCCTCACAGTCAGCATGGTCCTCACCTGTGGTTCTTGTGAAAAAACCTGACGGATCCTTCCGGTTCTGTGTAGACTACAGGAGAGTAAATGCTAAGACCTTGCCAGATGCATATCCAATGCCAATCATACACGATATTCTTGAATCACTGGAAGGCGCCTCCTGGTTCAGCTCATTGGATTTGCAGTCCGGATATTGGCAGGTCGCCATGGCTTAAGAAAGTAAGCCGAAGACTGCATTTATAACTACCCTGGGTCTCTTCCAGTTTAAATGTATGCCGTTTGGTCTTCGTAATGCAGCTGCCACTTTCCAAAGGTTGATGGAAAAGGTCTTGGCAGACTTGAGAGGTAAAATATGTTTCGTCTACATAGACGACATAATAGTCTATTCTCGTTCCCGGGACCGACATATCTCTGATCTAGCAGTTGTGTGTCAGAAACTGATGGCAGCTAACCTTAGCCTGAACATGAAGAAGTGTCATTTCTTCAAGCGTGAGCTTAAATTTCTGGGCCACATTGTTTCAGGTAGAGGAGTGGAGGTGGACCCAGGCTGTGGCTGATTTCCCTGTGCCACAAAATGTAAAGGGCTTACAACGCTTCCTTGGACTTGCGGGGTGGTACCACAAGTTCATTCCACTATTTGCCGACATGGCTGCTCCTCTGAACCATCTGAAGAGGAAGGGAGTGGAGTGGAATTGGACAAGGGAGTGTCAAGCCAGTATGGATGCCTTGAAAGAGGCCCTGAAGAGCCCACCAGTACTGGCCCAACCCAATCTGTCTTTACCATTCCTAGTATACACCGATGCTAGTGAAGTAGGTCTTGGTGCCATCCTCTGTCAGGACACACCTGAAGGCGAGCAGGTGATAGCTTATGCCTCCAGGGGCCTTCGAGAGCCAGAGCGGAATTATTCCACCTCTGAAAAAGAGTGTTTGGCTGTGGTCTGGGCTGTGGAGAAGTGGAGACACTATCTTGAAGGAGTGGAATTCAATGTCTTCACTGACCATGCTGCCCTGGCATGGGCTTTCAACTGTCCAAAGACTTCCTCGCGCCTCACTAGGTGGATTCTCAGGTTACAGCAGTTCACCTTCAAGGTCTATTACCGTAAGGGTTGCCTTAATGCTGCCCCAGATGCCCTGTCCAGGTCATTTAAACCTCTTTCTATACACCCGTCTCCCTGCCTCGCGGTGTCCCACAAAAATCAGTCAGACCTGCCGGTCACCATGGCCGAAATAGCCAAGGCTCAGGAGGATGATGAGAAAGTGTGTGAGATGAGGAAAGATAAATTGCAGTCATCTCTTCCTTCTAACCGCATCGGCTTTGTTGTCCACCAAGGAGTGTTGTACCGACGCGTTGCTCTTGCAGACCAAGGAGAAAAGTATCAACTTGTGGTTCCTCAGACACTGGTTCCAGAATTCATAAGGTACTTTCATGACAATCCTTTAGGCGGACATCTAGGACGACTGAAAACCCTGTTACGGGTTCTGGAAGTGGCCTGGTGGCCAAGCGTCCGGAAGGATGTGTGTGAACATACCAGGGTCTGTCTGACATGTCAAAAGTATAAGGCAGACAACTCCAAGCCTTCCGGTTTTCTGCAGTCCACGGTGGTAGAAGCTCCAGGGGAGATGCTGGGGGTAGACCTTATGGGTCCATTTCCCAGAAGCAAAAAGAAAAACTCTTATTTAATGGTGGTAGTGGACTACTTCTCAAAGTGGGTTGAATTGTTTCCCTTAAGAGACGGAACCACCCCTCGTCTTGTCCGGATCCTCCGTGAAGAGATATTCACCCGTTGGGGGGTGCCCCAGTACCTGGTGTCAGACAGAGGACCTCAGTTTACTTCTAACCTTCTGAATGGACTCTGCAAGACATGGGGTGTAGTCCAAAAGCTCACCACCAGTTATCACCCGCAAACAAACCTTACTGAACGGATTAACCGAACAGTGAAAACCATGATTGCATCCTTCGTAGGACAACATCACAACAGTTGGGACCAGTGGCTTCCAGAGTTCCGTTTTGCTGTGAATACAGCTCAACAGGAGACCACTGGAAGGACGCCTGCAGAGCTGGCCCTTGGCAGGACGCTGAAGGGTCCTCTTGAGAGGCTCATTCATAAGCCACCTTCTCCTGGTCAACCATCAACCTACAATGTGGTGGAGAGACAGCAGAAAATGGCAGAGGAAGTTAGAAGAAGAGTAGGAATGCTCCAGGCCAGACAAGCTAGGTACTATAATGCCCACCGTAAAGATGCGCACTTTAAGCCGGGAGACTTAGTCTGGGTCAGGACGCATCCCCTCTCTAAAGCCAATGAAAAATTCTCTGCCAAGCTAGCGCCTAGGTGGGAAGGGCCAGCTAAAATTATTAAAAAATTAGGGCCAATAAATTACAGGGTCACCTGGAATAACCTGACTAACAAACAAGATTCGATAAATGTGGTAAATATTAAAAAGTATTATGTTGTCTCTCCGTAGAAGCCTTTGGCTGGAGGGAGGGTCTATGTGACACTGCCACATACATCAGGATTCCCTTTATATATATATATATGGCAAAATGGCACAATAAAAAAATTGAGCCGCCTTATAAAAGGGTTATCCTTAATATTCAAAGCCCAGGTGCATAAGAAGTAATAGCCCTTAAAAACAATTTTATTATAACATTGGTTAAAACCCCATCAAGGGGCGTGAGTACCTGTCAATCAACGTCAGCTGATTGGTTGATCAGGGTGACGTTCCCGTTTTTGAATGGGATAAAGGAGGGAAAAAAAAGAGCGCGCCGAGGGGGAAATACAGGGAGTCTATGAGGTGTCGGGGAAAATTTATATTGTCATTATTTTCTTTCATTTATACTTTCTTTTGGGTAATCAATGTATTCTGGGTTTCTTATTTTAGTTAATCCATGTATGCTCTCTATCAATGTATTCTTTTGTTTTAATCATGTATTCTTTCATTTATTCATTACTTGATTCTTTAAGTTGTTTTTTGGTGAGTCATGTGTATGTAATACCACAAGGTTGCTCTGTCTCTAGGGACAGAGAATAGACATAACAAGGTGAACTTACTGGAGCTACACTGTGCTTCTGGAAGGCCATGCTTGGGCCTAATGTCTGGGGGGGGAACGACACCTGGAACAGAAGCTGATAGAGCTTTCTGGCCTCCTATTGGACAGTTTCTGGGGAGTTGGCTTTACAGAATCACATGATAACGCTTTTCTATAAGTATTGTGTTTGTTCTATTATCTGTTAGACGATAGGTCCGGACTGCCCGGATTTTGTTGTCTCCGTCTGCAGATGTAATAAACTGACTTCTGATTATTATAGCAAAATACAGTCGTTTGTACTTCTTTAGAGTGCTTCTCTCACCTAAAAGTCAGCGCTTTTGCCGCGACATATTTGGCGCCCGAACAGGGACCCACGACTGATTGCTCCGTCGTCAGATCCAAGGGGACGCCCGACTCTCATACCCCGAGAAAACATTTGAAGGGAGGGAGATGGATCTGTGTCGGACCAGTCAGCGCTGGGATTCCAAATTTGGGGGTTTAAAGGCCTAAACCTCCCATCTACAAGGTGAGAAAGCAGATTTTGCTTAATAATCTTGAAAGCAGTGGTGGTGTTGTCCCAAGGGTTAGAAATCCCTGGTCGCGGACCTAAAATAGGGGGACGAAAGGTACCTTGCTGGATCCATTCCAAAAACTAGGGGTGTGCAGAAGCTTCCGTTATAGGAAGTTCCCTAAGTAAAAGGGTGGTGATTTTTTCCTTCCATGCACGTTCTGTTTGGGGCGCGAGGTCGCACCTTTGCGTTGGCCGGCAGGCGGGGCTGGAAAGGGGGTCGGGTCGCTCCCAATGACCATAAGTGTATCGCCTATCTCCAAGTGGATGAACTCCTCTTGAGGGCCGTTAGCAAGGCTAATTTGGGGGGCAAACTGCTTTAAAGTGGAAGAGCCCACCCTCATTTGGGGTATTAGCGCGGCTAATATTTGGATTCCATTGTGGAATAGGTATGAGCTGTCAGTGTTGGTTGGTAACTTTCAGCGACAAAACTAATATAAAAAACAAAAAAAAGTATAAAACAGTGAAAAACCAAATAAAAATAGTGAACTAAGGTGATCTAGGTGAGTTGTAACCGGGAGAAAGTTTTGGTCTCTCAACTGTGAGTGAGACAGTTGGGAGGAAAGGAAAAAAAAAAAAGGAGTGATTTGAGCTGTGAGGGGGTGTGTGTGGAGTGCTTTGAGCTGTGAGAGTGTGTGTGCGTTTGGGCACAATGGGTGGTTCAAATAGTAAGGAGAAATGTGAAAAGTCGGACAAATGTGAAATTGTGACATCTAAAGTGAACGTTCTCCATTGTTCTTGCATATGGAAAGTCTATATGGAAAGGTAGCGCAAAATGTGGTTTTGCTAAACATTGCTCCATTAATCCAAGTTCTTTGAGACAGTTGAAGCTTAAAATGCAGGAATTAGAAGCAAAGGGAGTTACTACAAAGGTAGAAAACAAGGGTTGTTGTGGAAGAAATAAAAATAGAGGTTGTTAAAGGAGCGCTTTCCACATGTGGAATGCGGAGTCAAGTAAATATACAGCTGACAACAAAAAAGGCAATTACTTAGAGCTAAAAAACAATTAGAGATAGATGAACAGCAATTGAAGATCATATTTGTCAGGGTGAGGATCAGTCTCCATTAGTGACACTTTTTAATGAAAACACTAACACTGGCCTGAATGAAGTGGGAGGCATCTGTCTAAGTCTGTTGGGAATGCAGAGACACTGGAAAAGAAGATGGATGTGTGACGAACGACCATCCACCGAATGTCCCTGATGCTGGAGGGACTCCGGCACAACCTGAACCCGAACCAGCTCTGCCTGACCCAGGGGTTGCAACAAGAGCAAGGGATTCCCGCAAGGTATTCCCGCAAAGCACCCGCTAACCCTGTCAGGAGAAGGGGAAAGCAAACGGGGAGAGCGGAGATGGAGCTGCAACCAAGAAGAAGAAGCAGAAAAAGGGGGGCAGCAGCAGCGAGGGGGGAAGAAGTGCTTGGCAGAAAGAATGTAACATGCAATGATGAACACCGCATTCTCAAAGACAGACACGGACGTGGACTTTACAAGCCTGACAAGATCAACCAAGAACAGGCCAGAAACACTTCCAATTCCCACACACAGAGGCAGGTAGAAATTGAGGAGATTCAGATTCAGGTAAATTCTTTTATAAGTTGTTTTCAAACGCGAGCTTAATGCCTAGCATTGATCTCACCATTTTGGACAATATGTAGAATAGATTTCCCTGATGTTTGGCTAAGTGGGGAATCTACGTATGTCTCTACAGAAAGTGGAGCAGTAATCAAAGAATATTTTTTCTGTACCTATTCCATATTAACAAACTGATAATGCAGAAGTGTTGTTTAAACACTCATTTCTGATTTCTAAAAAGGTGTCCAGTGAATATTTTGGGAGAGATTTGATGTGTAAATTGGGCATTCAGCTGATGTGCGAAACAGAGGGGATGGACATTCTACTCAAAATAATTTGCATTTCTACTCACAATAATGTGCAGTTCTACTAAAAATAATTTGGGTTTCACCCAACCTACCCTTAATGGCTTAGAAATGGGAGTTCTATAGGGGGGATTCGAGGTGGTGTGATTCTTTGGTGGGAAACACAATTTGAGTAGTGCTTGAAACCTTAGTGTTGGCAATCGGCGTGGTTTGCATTGTATGATGTCTAGGTGTCTGAGTTAAAGTGAGAACTGTAGACAGTTGAAGGGAAAATGTTATGTGGGATTGATTGTCTGAGGAAGTTGAAGGGAAAATGTGATGTGGGATTGATAAAAGATTGTGATTCTGTCGTAATCACTCTAAAAAGCTCCTACAGACCGTTTCGCAAATAATATCCTTTAAGGCAGGAGACAATTAAAGGTATAACTCCTGGGTTTAAAGCCCGATCTGGCCAGTGCAAAAGCTGCGCGAGAGGGACAAACAGGGTCTTGGAGGTTACAAGCAGTAAACAAAGCAGTGATTACGAGAGCACCACAAGTCCCAAATGTGTGTACTATTCTAACTCAGATTACGTCTGAATACGAGGTGGTATTCAGTGATTGATCTGGCTAAGGCATTTTTCAGTGTCCCTATACATTTGGACAGTCAGTTTGGTTCGCATTTGAATTAAAAAAATAAGTGTACACCTTCACATGGCTGTGACAAGGTTATTGCGAATCACCGACTATCTTAATATGGCACTGAAGAATTCTTTAGGATCGTGCGTTTTGCCTGGGAAAAGTGTGCTGGAACAGGTGAAGTTTTGGGACACGTTTAGAATTAACTCAAGTACCTGGTTTTGCTCAAACTCAGTGTACTGAAGAGGCTCTTATAGTCTTCAATGAAAGTGAAGGTTGCGTTGCAGAATGCACCTGTGTTAGGAAGTCCAAATCCTAACAAACCTTACATCCAGTTTGTGGATCAAAAGGGGGGTTTATGACCTCTGTCTTGGGTCCCAGCTTAGTGATAAGTTGAGGGCTGTGGGTTTTCCCGTCTCCAGCTTAGTGATAAGTTGAGGACTGTGGGTTTTCCGTGATGGAAAACTACGTGAATGCACAGAAAATAATTCAGCATGTGTGCACTTTTGTCCTGATTTATTTAATTTTATTCTCCATTACAGAACAGTGATTTGATTCTGTTAGTGGATGTATCAGCTTGCAGAACGCCTGATGAACACCCAGAGCAGGATTCGATGTTGTGTCTGTTGCGAATTCCACTGCATTGACATTATTCAGCATAAGCTGCAGAACTGACTGATAGAACTTACAGAGACATGTCAATTTAGAGTGTGTGACAATCTACACTGATAGTCGCTATACATTTAGTATTATTTCTAATTTTGGAACTTTATGAAAGCATAGAAAATTCTTAACATAAGCAGTTAGTTTCTGATTTGTTAAAATCTATTCTCTTGCCTTGTCAAACTGCAGTGTGTAAATGTGCAGCTCACACGTCTGCTATGGATTCTGTCGCTGTGGGGAAACGCTTTGCTGATGCTTTAATGCTACTCACTACTAATCATACATGTTGTATTAATTTTGAATGTCTGAGTATTGTCAGCATACTGCTCTCAGTTTCTCTCATCAACAGGTTCATTTCCAGTGGAGGTGACAGGACATCCTATCCAGTCTGGCGATTGGGTCGTGATAAAGGGCTTTAGGGAAGGAACAGCTGTAGCTCTAATAAAATTAATGGACTTACAGGGAAATTATTCATTTGGCTAATGAAACTGAACAAGCTGTATCTATGTTAACAGTTAAAGTTAAGGCAGTGAGCACGTGACAGCTCTGACTAGACTGAATGAGAACTTTATGTCTTTAACAGGGGACAATTCTTTTTGATGATTCCTGGAGTTGTGACTTAGATGTGTAAACAATCCATATGCATTTCTGAAGTTTGCATAGAAGGGGTAAATCCAGGGTGTGCATGGAACAAAAAAATGGCATATGATTGTTTAAGGGGGGAATGTCGGGGAAAATTTATATGGTCATAATTTTCTTTTTATATGGTCATTATTTTCTTTCATTTATACTCTCTTTTGGGTAATCAATGTATTCTGGGTTTCTTATTTTAGTTAATCCATGTATGCTCTCTATCAATGTGTTCTTTTATTTTAATCATGTATTCTTTCATTTCTTTTCAATAATATTCATTATTTCTTTTCATTTATTATCAAGTATATTCATTTATTATGTTCAATGTACTGTAGTATGAACAATGTGATTTCTGTATGTTGAACACTGTGATCAACTAACGTAGAGGTTGTTTTAGATATTAACCATGTATTTGTGCTTAGGAAAATCAACCTAGGGCTGAAGGCTTGAGTACCCCCTATAGAGTTATTAAGTAGGGTCAACAACTGGGGTCAGGAACCAGGTTGCAGGGACAGTGGTAATAAGATCCTAGAGGCTTCTAGAAGTGTGAGTTACTTATTTCTCCATTCTGTTCTTTCGGACCTCCAGTGCTATCTCTGGATAAACGCATTCAGGGTCACAGGATGTTGTTTAGACTTAATGGGATCCATGTTGACTGGTAGACCAGGTCACGGTGGCACCCAGAAGATAGATAAGTAATTTTCCAGTCTTTCTGTCGCTTATGGTTAATTCTTGGAAGAGGAGGGTCTCAAAGTCCATGATTTGCATGTTATCTTTTCTCTATAAATGCTTCAATGTAAACCTGTATGATCAGACCAGCTTCTGGACTGCCCAGAGGTTGTGTCTCCGTCTGCAGATGTAATAAACTGACTTCTGATTATTATAGCAAAATACAGTCGTTTGTACTTCTTTAGAGTGCTTCTCTCACCTAAAAGTCAGCGCTTTTGCCGCGACATATTTGGCGCCCGAACAGGGACCCACGACTGATTGCTCCGTCGTCAGATCCAAGGGGACGCCCGACTCTCATACCCCGAGAAAACATTTGAAGGGAGGGAGATGGATCTGTGTCGGACCAGTCAGCGCTGGGATTCCAAATTTGGGGGTTTAAAGGCCTAAACCTCCCATCTACAAGGTGAGAAAGCAGATTTTGCTTAATAATCTTGAAAGCAGTGGTGGTGTTGTCCCAAGGGTTAGAAATCCCTGGTCGCGGACCTAAAATAGGGGGACGAAAGGTACCTTGCTGGATCCATTCCAAAAACTAGGGGTGTGCAGAAGCTTCCGTTATAGGAAGTTCCCTAAGTAAAAGGGTGGTGATTTTTTCCTTCCATGCACGTTCTGTTTGGGGCGCGAGGTCGCACCTTTGCGTTGGCCGGCAGGCGGGGCTGGAAAGGGGGTCGGGTCGCTCCCAATGACCATAAGTGTATCGCCTATCTCCAAGTGGATGAACTCCTCTTGAGGGCCGTTAGCAAGGCTAATTTGGGGGGCAAACTGCTTTAAAGTGGAAGAGCCCACCCTCATTTGGGGTATTAGCGCGGCTAATATTTGGATTCCATTGTGGAATAGGTATGAGCTGTCAGTGTTGGTTGGTAACTTTCAGCGACAAAACTAATATAAAAAACAAAAAAAAGTATAAAACAGTGAAAAACCAAATAAAAATAGTGAACTAAGGTGATCTAGGTGAGTTGTAACCGGGAGAAAGTTTTGGTCTCTCAACTGTGAGTGAGACAGTTGGGAGGAAAGGAAAAAAAAAAAAGGAGTGATTTGAGCTGTGAGGGGGTGTGTGTGGAGTGCTTTGAGCTGTGAGAGTGTGTGTGCGTTTGGGCACAATGGGTGGTTCAAATAGTAAGGAGAAATGTGAAAAGTCGGACAAATGTGAAATTGTGACATCTAAAGTGAACGTTCTCCATTGTTCTTGCATATGGAAAGTCTATATGGAAAGGTAGCGCAAAATGTGGTTTTGCTAAACATTGCTCCATTAATCCAAGTTCTTTGAGACAGTTGAAGCTTAAAATGCAGGAATTAGAAGCAAAGGGAGTTACTACAAAGGTAGAAAACAAGGGTTGTTGTGGAAGAAATAAAAATAGAGGTTGTTAAAGGAGCGCTTTCCACATGTGGAATGCGGAGTCAAGTAAATATACAGCTGACAACAAAAAAGGCAATTACTTAGAGCTAAAAAACAATTAGAGATAGATGAACAGCAATTGAAGATCATATTTGTCAGGGTGAGGATCAGTCTCCATTAGTGACACTTTTTAATGAAAACACTAACACTGGCCTGAATGAAGTGGGAGGCATCTGTCTAAGTCTGTTGGGAATGCAGAGACACTGGAAAAGAAGATGGATGTGTGACGAACGACCATCCACCGAATGTCCCTGATGCTGGAGGGACTCCGGCACAACCTGAACCCGAACCAGCTCTGCCTGACCCAGGGGTTGCAACAAGAGCAAGGGATTCCCGCAAGGTATTCCCGCAAAGCACCCGCTAACCCTGTCAGGAGAAGGGGAAAGCAAACGGGGAGAGCGGAGATGGAGCTGCAACCAAGAAGAAGAAGCAGAAAAAGGGGGGCAGCAGCAGCGAGGGGGGAAGAAGTGCTTGGCAGAAAGAATGTAACATGCAATGATGAACACCGCATTCTCAAAGACAGACACGGACGTGGACTTTACAAGCCTGACAAGATCAACCAAGAACAGGCCAGAAACACTTCCAATTCCCACACACAGAGGCAGGTAGAAATTGAGGAGATTCAGATTCAGGTAAATTCTTTTATAAGTTGTTTTCAAACGCGAGCTTAATGCCTAGCATTGATCTCACCATTTTGGACAATATGTAGAATAGATTTCCCTGATGTTTGGCTAAGTGGGGAATCTACGTATGTCTCTACAGAAAGTGGAGCAGTAATCAAAGAATATTTTTTCTGTACCTATTCCATATTAACAAACTGATAATGCAGAAGTGTTGTTTAAACACTCATTTCTGATTTCTAAAAAGGTGTCCAGTGAATATTTTGGGAGAGATTTGATGTGTAAATTGGGCATTCAGCTGATGTGCGAAACAGAGGGGATGGACATTCTACTCAAAATAATTTGCATTTCTACTCACAATAATGTGCAGTTCTACTAAAAATAATTTGGGTTTCACCCAACCTACCCTTAATGGCTTAGAAATGGGAGTTCTATAGGGGGGATTCGAGGTGGTGTGATTCTTTGGTGGGAAACACAATTTGAGTAGTGCTTGAAACCTTAGTGTTGGCAATCGGCGTGGTTTGCATTGTATGATGTCTAGGTGTCTGAGTTAAAGTGAGAACTGTAGACAGTTGAAGGGAAAATGTTATGTGGGATTGATTGTCTGAGGAAGTTGAAGGGAAAATGTGATGTGGGATTGATAAAAGATTGTGATTCTGTCGTAATCACTCTAAAAAGCTCCTACAGACCGTTTCGCAAATAATATCCTTTAAGGCAGGAGACAATTAAAGGTATAACTCCTGGGTTTAAAGCCCGATCTGGCCAGTGCAAAAGCTGCGCGAGAGGGACAAACAGGGTCTTGGAGGTTACAAGCAGTAAACAAAGCAGTGATTACGAGAGCACCACAAGTCCCAAATGTGTGTACTATTCTAACTCAGATTACGTCTGAATACGAGGTGGTATTCAGTGATTGATCTGGCTAAGGCATTTTTCAGTGTCCCTATACATTTGGACAGTCAGTTTGGTTCGCATTTGAATTAAAAAAATAAGTGTACACCTTCACATGGCTGTGACAAGGTTATTGCGAATCACCGACTATCTTAATATGGCACTGAAGAATTCTTTAGGATCGTGCGTTTTGCCTGGGAAAAGTGTGCTGGAACAGGTGAAGTTTTGGGACACGTTTAGAATTAACTCAAGTACCTGGTTTTGCTCAAACTCAGTGTACTGAAGAGGCTCTTATAGTCTTCAATGAAAGTGAAGGTTGCGTTGCAGAATGCACCTGTGTTAGGAAGTCCAAATCCTAACAAACCTTACATCCAGTTTGTGGATCAAAAGGGGGGTTTATGACCTCTGTCTTGGGTCCCAGCTTAGTGATAAGTTGAGGGCTGTGGGTTTTCCCGTCTCCAGCTTAGTGATAAGTTGAGGACTGTGGGTTTTCCGTGATGGAAAACTACGTGAATGCACAGAAAATAATTCAGCATGTGTGCACTTTTGTCCTGATTTATTTAATTTTATTCTCCATTACAGAACAGTGATTTGATTCTGTTAGTGGATGTATCAGCTTGCAGAACGCCTGATGAACACCCAGAGCAGGATTCGATGTTGTGTCTGTTGCGAATTCCACTGCATTGACATTATTCAGCATAAGCTGCAGAACTGACTGATAGAACTTACAGAGACATGTCAATTTAGAGTGTGTGACAATCTACACTGATAGTCGCTATACATTTAGTATTATTTCTAATTTTGGAACTTTATGAAAGCATAGAAAATTCTTAACATAAGCAGTTAGTTTCTGATTTGTTAAAATCTATTCTCTTGCCTTGTCAAACTGCAGTGTGTAAATGTGCAGCTCACACGTCTGCTATGGATTCTGTCGCTGTGGGGAAACGCTTTGCTGATGCTTTAATGCTACTCACTACTAATCATACATGTTGTATTAATTTTGAATGTCTGAGTATTGTCAGCATACTGCTCTCAGTTTCTCTCATCAACAGGTTCATTTCCAGTGGAGGTGACAGGACATCCTATCCAGTCTGGCGATTGGGTCGTGATAAAGGGCTTTAGGGAAGGAACAGCTGTAGCTCTAATAAAATTAATGGACTTACAGGGAAATTATTCATTTGGCTAATGAAACTGAACAAGCTGTATCTATGTTAACAGTTAAAGTTAAGGCAGTGAGCACGTGACAGCTCTGACTAGACTGAATGAGAACTTTATGTCTTTAACAGGGGACAATTCTTTTTGATGATTCCTGGAGTTGTGACTTAGATGTGTAAACAATCCATATGCATTTCTGAAGTTTGCATAGAAGGGGTAAATCCAGGGTGTGCATGGAACAAAAAAAAATGGCATATGATTGTTTAAGGGGGGAATGTCAGGGAAAATTTATATGGTCATTATTTTCTTTCATTTATAATTTCTTTTGGGTAATCAATGTATTCTGGGTTTCATATTTTGGTCAATCCATGTATGATTTCCATTTCTATCACTGTACTCAGGAGGGTCTTATCATATAAGCTTAATCATATAGTCTTTCATACAGTTATATTTCTTTCCTACAGTTAGGTGGGTTTGATCCGTTCTGATATTAATCCTAATGACATGCTTGGGTAACTCCTAGGAGCAGGTATATGTTTAACGTAGAGGGTCAATATCCATGAGTGGGGCGTTGGTTACATACGTTTTATGGTTTCATGGAACTGAGGGTTGTTTGTCCCTTCGTACCTGCAGGTGCTAGCTAGGAGGAGCAGATAGTCAAAATAGAGCTCATGTTGACATGAAGAACGTTCATGAAGGTTAACTTATAAGATAACGACTGGGGCTCTAGTACTTCTCCATTTTGCTGAGCTCCAGAAAGGAGGGTCTCAAGTCCAAGATTTGCATAATGACTTTCACTATAAATTGTTTCTGTTCAACCTGTATGATCAGACGATAGGTCCGGACTGCCCGGATCTGTTGCCTCCGTCTGCAGATGTAATAAACTGACTTCTGATTATTCTAGCAAAATACAGTCGTTTGTACTTTTTGTGTGCTTCTCTGACCTAAAGTCAACTCTGAGCCCTTTCTTGTTTGCTATGGTGATGGACAGTTTGACAGGTGAGATCAGACAGATCAGGAGTTCCCATGGACTATGTTGTTTGCAGATGACATTGTGATCCATAGTGAGAGTAGAGAGTAGGTTGAGGAGACCCTGGACAGATGGAGAAATGCTCTGGAAAGGAGATGAATGAAGTTCAGTATGACTAAGACAGAATACCTGTGCGTGAATGAGAGGGACGACAGTGGAATGGTGAGGATGCAGGGAGGAGAGCTGGCGAAGGTGAAGGAGTCCAGAGTAACGAGACGTGTGAAAGAGAGGTGAAGAAGAGAGGCAGGCAGGATGGAGTGTGTGGAGATGAGTGGCAGGCATTATTTGTGACAGGCAGG
>JBBKCR010167340.1:0-13407 GCA_037577295.1 Ladigesia roloffi | reverse complement strand
ATTTCTGACATCACAGTGCATTTACCTCTCTGCTCAGATTCAAATTCAAATTCAAATTTTATTTGTCACGTACACCAATGCTTACCAATCTCTAAATAAAATTTTGTTTCAAAACCAAAACTCATCACATCATACCTCTGAATTTTATTATGCTGAAATTTGAAAGATGGGTGGAGTTCCACTTTAAATACAGTTGAAGATCGTCTACCACTTACTGCTAAATTATGCTTCACCATACCAAGACATTTTAGACAATGCCATGTTGACCATTTTTTCCAGACAAAAATTGGTGAGGGTCCTAATTAAAAAAACAAATCCATATTAAAATCTATGTATCTGAATGCAATGTTATTACAGCCCCTGTGTCATTGTGTCATGGTCAGGCGTCCAAATACATTTGTTAATATGGTGTATGTTTACTCAGCTCTACTAACTCACACAGACGCTAAAGCCAGACTCTGTAATTGGCTAAGGTGCTGAATCAGGTGTGTTATCATCAATGAAAACAGTAGCTCTGAAAGTGCTGTTCCACATCATACTCACTGACCTGTCTGTGTAGGTGTGCAGGCAATGAGAAATGGCAAGTTGTTGCGCGCATACAAAACCAATAAAGCTAGCTGAAATAGAAATTAGACTGATATTTTTCTAGCTGTTTAAGACTGTCCAGTGATATTTTCTAACCACCTGCACAAGAGAACTAAACAGTTCCATATAAAGAGTGGTGTTACATACATTATGCAGATAAAGTATTAGGACGCACTTGTTTTTCAGGGTTTGAGCAACAGCACTTACATCCAGTGAAGGGCAACTTTAACGCTTCAGCATATGAAGACATTTTGGTCATCATCAAGTTTCCAATTTTGTTGGCACATACTAGGAAAGAGTGGTTCAATACCAGTATAAATGTGTCCCAGTGTACAAAGCAAGGTCCATAAAAACATGGTTGGTTGAGTTTGGCGTGGAGGAACTTGAGGTGCCCACACAGATCCCTGACCTCAAACACCTCCGTGATTAACAGGAACTTTTCAGTATGAATGGGCACGAATTTCCACAGAAACACTCCTAAATCTTGTGGGAAGCCTTCTAAGAAGAGTGGCAGCTCGTCTATCTGCAAACGGGGGGGCAACGCCATATAAAAATATGCATTTGACAGTCCCTGTTGGTGTATTTGTCAAGCGTCCCAATACTTTTGTCAATTTAGTGTACCAAATTCACTCTTCTGAAACACCAATGTAAACCCATTTTCCTTCAAATGAATGGTCTGCTGGTTATATCAACTACTGTACAAATTACAAGCAAGTTGGTTACGCTGAATATGCTACCAAATGTTGCCAACTCCTTGTTGGCAACAAACTGGTAAAATGCAAAATGCTAAGGAAAACTTTTTTTATCCAAACTTTCCAGGAGAAAGTATTCAGGTCGCTATGATAACAGCTTAACATCTGTAAAATCACATTTCAAGATTTCATACAATTTCATGAGAAAACATACTAAAACATATCTCCATGGCCTAAATAAACAAATTTAATATGTCTGCCTGTGTTAGCCAGCTCCAGAAACCCAGGCTAGCCGGGTATTTTTCGGAACGTAGGGAAGCTTTATAGCTACAAGCTGACATCTCCGGCTGTGCTGTCATAATGAGAGCTGCCCAGACAGTCAAATTATTTAATAATAAACCTTCTTAAGCTATATTTTAACAAACCGTACATTCTACCTACAGTGTGAAGTATATTTGGGCGAGTTCGACTTAATCCCAGCAGTAGTAAACACTGGGACGGGTGGTTAACTCGGCTAGGTTAGCCTAGCTACGGTACGGTTTTGCTTGAATTAAAAACACTTTTCCTAAGCAAAATAAAACAGTAGCTGCTTTCGGTGGCTAGGGGACCAGAGTTTCGGTCCACTAGAAGTGACAACAGACTATCATGAGACGATTATAGTGACGAGTTTGTGGTCGAAAAGTGAGTTAGAAACTTACCCAGCACTGACGGGTGGTATGGAGTCGGAAAGGAGGGATCCTGGATGACTTGTGGTGTTTACAGTAGAATGTAAAATCCAGTTCAGGCTCTTAAAAGACTTATGTGCTTGCTTTGCGTCCTTGTAACTTCTGAAGCAATTTTGTCCCTATCAGAGCCAGGGATCAGTCCGATTCGACGAGAAGCAGCAATATGGCAGAGAGGGCAGTGGGTCGGAAGGCTAGGGAATGTGGGCGCCACTGAGCCAGTGCAGGAGGAACAAGCAGCTCAGATCCTCAACTCGTCGGACAGGACAAACAAACACTTCTTCTCACTTACACCAGCCTCTACAGTGTTTTGTTCATCAGTGTGAACCACACGCCTTCAGTGCCTTCTATTCACACCAGCAGCCCGGCCTCGAAACTCTGACGACTAATTTTGGACTGAGTGAAGCAGAAAGACTCTTGAGTTCTCTGAGGAAGTGAAAGTCCCAGTCTAACTGCTTTAGCTGGTAAATTATACAGCAGTCACAAGGGTAACCTTCGAAACAGGTATAAGATGTAATGTGTGACGTTTACCAATAAAGATTTTTTTTAATCTGTGTGATATAACACAGAGCTGTAACTTTTAACATCAGCTGTTAAAATAAATAGGCAGGATCCTGACAACAGGGCTGCCAACTGTCACGCAACGAGCGTGAGACACACGCATCTGAGTGTCTTCACACGCTCTCACGCCACACTTCCGAATTGTCACGCTGAAAAGAATTGTTTTCTATTTTCCTATTGTGCACACTCCTCAGCGGTTGGTGAGCCACTGAATGTCGTAGCAATCCTCAGCAAAAGAAGATACACCCTCAAACTTTGGGATGTTTGTACCCCCCCCCCCCTCCCCCAAACCTCGGGATGTAAATTGTTTTGTTTCATGTATGTTACTCTTACAGTACATTTACATTATTAAAACACATTTATTCAATAAAAAGAAACTATCTGATGGAAAAAAAACATTTTCTTGCCCATGTTCTTGCATTTGCATTTACATGTAAAATGTGTGTATGTGTATGTGTTTACAGTACTGTGCTAACATTTTAGACTCCTGCGAGAATAATACTTCTAGATGAGCAGTGCTTTTTTACACTAAGATTACTAAATATACAAAATATGTCTAAAAAGAATATAAATAACATTTTACAGTAACTAGTGAGTTGATATACCCTATATCAGTGTGTTCCAAGTTGAAGACCATAATTGTAGTTACAGTCAGAAACTAAAATCAGTACTTCACTGAGACCAGTTTATGTAGATGCATAGGACTGTGTATACACGTCAATGTGTGTGTATGTGTACTGTATTTGCTTGATCAAATATGTTTGATTTAATACATGCAGAATAACTAGTTTGCTTGATGAAATACTGTGTGTCAGATCAGGGCTGGTTTCTCTGTTCCAGTTGATGTGATTTACCAAAAGGCCCTGGTTTTGTTAAATCTACCACCGTGGGTTTTTAACATGAATTCAAACAAACTACAGCCAGGCTTTTATCACAGAACTGGTGTCTGGCTGAGTTTTTTGCCTTTTTTTGCCATTTTTATATATATTCAGACAGTGAGGGATGGGCCCTAGATTTCTAAATGTTTGTGCACTTTAGCACATGGAGCTGTTTTGAATCTTTGTCGCCCCCCGCTGTTATAAAGTCATAAGTCCTAAGAAACAACAATTTTCATTTTTGTCCCTTTAATAAATCACAATTGTCTTTGAACAAAGCTGAAATTTAGTATTTGCTATTCACCATTTAACTTAATTTAATGGAAACGACATTTATTTATATGACATATATTACACATGACATATTTTATTATTTGTAATGATAAAACAGCTGAAAATGGTACATGCAAAAACTTTGGAATCCCTAGTCTGTTATTTGCGTAGCGCACAGCCATTGACAATTACTGCATTTCAGAGGTTCCCGAAGCCCTGAATTAGATTTTTACATTTATGAATGGTTAATTTGCCCTCTCTCATTTAATGCCTCCTTTCTCAACTCGATCCACAGTTGCCTTAATGGACTACAGGTCAGGACTCCTTGAAAGAAAGATACAAAACAAACTTAAGATATGAAAAATCTTCATTTATTCCTAAGGGAAATTCTTGCATTATTAGCATGCTCAATGCAGCCAGAAAGAATAAAAGATAATACGACAAAACAAAAAATAGCAGTGTAACACTGACATTGTTGAATGTAAAATGTAGTTTGTTGTACATACTTATCAGAAGTGCAAAAGAGACCTAGTGGTAATGCAATAAAAATAAATATTAGCAGCTGATGGTCATGAAATTAACATTTAACAACATTCTGTCAATTCACAGATAACATGGTTGAGTTGTATTTTTCACAGATCTGAATCAGAACAGAATGGTTAAATAACTTCAATCTTAATAAGTTCTCCTATTGAATGGTGATGAATTATACCATCTAATAGCCATGTGTAGAAAGCATTTTTTGTGGCTGAAGGCCTATTAAGGATGGGGTTGGAGGATTGTTCATGATGCAGAGAAGCTTCTTCAGCATTCTCCTCTCAGACGCCTCCACCAGGGTCTTGTGTTTGACACTGAAAACAGAGCCAGCCTTTCTGATCAGCTTGTTTAACCTGTTCAATATAGCCCAACAGATACTGACGTACCTGACCCTTCATAGTAGGTAAACACAGCTCTGCCCATTATTGACATAATAAACATAATAAAGCCACTCAAACCACAGACCAGTCAGACGCTATATGACCCTATGTTACATAATAAAGAGCATAATAAAGAGTTGACTGCTGCCAGTTTCCTGTGGTATATGGGACTAGCCCAGTACAATTATTGTGTAAAATCATATGCAACCGGGAAAGAAAACAAGTCTAAGTGTTCTGCACTAAAGACGCCAGGCAGAGGAAGCCATTCAAAACCTCTATGCGAGTGGTCATACAGGATGTCATTGACTTTCCTGAAGATCTCTGTCCTGCTGGAGGATCCACTGCCTTCAACTGAGAAAAAGTTATTGGACTACACAATCTTACCATTTCTTCAGCAGATTCAAGGCAGTTCCAGATGCAGCAAAGCTACCAGAAAAATATGAGAGAGACTCCTCAGTGGTATTTCTTGGACCCCAGTGGTGGAATGACTTCTCTGTTCTGCGGAGTCCTGCTGTCTTTAAGCTTCTTCTGAAGACTCCCCTCTTCAAAGAGCACCTTGGTGAAGGACTATACCTCTTGTTTCTGCTTATTTATTCTTCTTCCATATTTTGCCTAAAAAGCCATACTCTTATGTCCATTCCTTCCTTACTTTGGCCTTAATCTCTGACATTTCTTTGACAGGAGTTGTTATAGGTGTACCTAGCTGGCATAGAAACACTAAAAACATGTGGAAAAGGGAGGGGGATTTTTTCTATTATTTCTATTATTTGAATGCAAACTCCCTGTTGGTATAATGGTCAGGCATACCAATACTTTTGTTTTAAAGTGAGATGTAACTGAAGTGTATCACTAACATTGTGTCTGTACTGCAGGTCTCTATTGAGGTTGAACATAACATGTTGATTTACAGGTTTGAGGAACAGATGTGGACTACTTGAACACTGATGTACGTTGCTCTGGATAAGAGCGTTAGCTGAAAACCACAAACGTAAATGTATTTTTGTTTTCTGTTCTTTTCTCTAAGCGTTTGAGCAAAGTTGGTCTCATTTACCAAAAAAATCAAATTTTGCTTAATCTCTCCTAAAGAAAGAGAACTAAGAAAACAACTTAAACTTGAAGGTGATCTTGGATCTCTCCTGATGTTTTCCTTTGTTCTTTCTCTACTTTTTGCAACCTCACCCAGGGATGTCAGTTATGTTCCCAATTGCCCTAAACAACTTGATGATTTTACAGCATTTAGCAAACACCTCTGTCCAAAGCAACTTCCATTCCCTAACTACAGGGGACACTCTGCCTAGAGCAACTTGAGGTTAAGGGTCTTGTTCAGGGACTCACTGAAGGCAGGATTTAAACCCATAATCTCTTGGTCTAGAGGCAAGTATCCTACCCTCTGAGCTACCACCATTAAGCATGTCATTTTAACATGAATAAGATGAGACACACTTCTGACAATAGGTATACAGCTCACAACTCATAATTGGTATTATTGACATTGCCCAGACTTATCTTCTAGTTTATACCATCACACTGTTCCTGTATTTCCTCTGAATGAATGAGACACAATCAACTGTTTACACCATAACTCTTTCACCACCTCGTCTGTATTCTATTACAATCTTTGTCTTTCGATAATAAAAAATTAAGGGTTATGTCATGAATATCCATGTTAATCAAAGATTATTACTAATCTAATACCTGATCATGGTCCTTTTCATATCCTCTTGAAAAACATAAAATATTCAACTTACCACAGATGTACAGTTAATATTACATTTCTGTACAGATACATTTACTATTTTCCTTTAGACAGAAAACATCTGAACTACTGACAGATTATTGATCATCTCATTATAATCACACCTTTCCACTGGCATATATAAGGATGTGAGTTAAGTAGTTTCTTGAAGTTGAAAGCAGGATTCTAGTTCATTCCAGTACATCCCAAAATATGTTGGATTGGGTTGAGCTCTGTGTGGGCCAGTCAAGTTCTTACACATCAAACTCCTCCCACCACATCATGCTGGAATATAAAATGTTCTTCCCCAAACTGTCCACAAAGTTGGAAGTGTGGTGTTGTCTGGAATGTCTTGGTTTTCTGAAGAACTGAGATTGCCATGAAAGTAAGAGGCCTGGCTGAAACCCTGAAAAACAGACGTGTCCCAACTGTTTGGTTCATCACATCTGCCCATTAGAATGTGTCATGGGTTATTTTTAACATGCAGCTTATTGGTGATACTTTGATCTGACAAATCCAAGCCCCAAACCTGTAAAAAGTTTTGATCAGTTCAGCCTCACTCACAGATCTAAAGATTTAACTCCTCTGTGAGCAAAACTAGCACTGACCTAAATCTTGGACAAACTACATTACTGGACTCGACTGGTCACAAACGTGGCAAAAATCAAAAAACTATTTGAAACGTAAGGTAGGTAATGTCCCTGGCAGGTGGTTCTTCTATTCAAGCCTGGAGCACGTGTGGATCTTTGCAAAGTCACTTGATTTGATCTATTCTTTCAGAGGTCTTTGTTTTTAAATACACAATTTAAGTCACAAAGCAGACCTCAAATGAAAACAGCAAGACAGCTCAACTTTACAAAATGTATTAATTGCAGACACATAATTGATGTCTGTGACCACTAAGTATAGTGTAATTGCCCCACAAATCTGTTTTGTATTGATTGTTAATCATCAAGTTTCCTTTGCTGTGGAGGTACAATGATGCACAAAACGATTTTGCTGGGACTTTGTATTTAATGCTTACAATCAAAACTTTACCAAAAGGAGATAAACATCAATTGGAAGCACAGCTACACGATCCATAATAGCACAGGGCCATGAATTGCATTATAAATGTTATTTGTATAAATTAATTGCTGTAAAAAATATCAGTATGTCTTCTTCCATGACCGAAGATAAAGCTGAATGGGCAGCAGGGGATTCCTCCTCTGTAGACTTTGATGAAATACATCAAAATCTACTTTCCTCACTCTTTCCAGATAGTCTTCAATAGCGACCTGCAGTACAGACACAATGTTTGTTATCCACTGCAGTTACAGCTCACTTTAAAATATCCATTATAATTGTATATGATAGATGTACATTATGGACAAAAGTATTGTGACACCTGACCATTATACCAACAGGAATTTGCATTCAAATAATAGACCTTAATATGGAGACACCCCCTCCCCCTTTCATAACAACTTCCACTCTCCTTTCCACAAGAATTAGAGTGTTGCTGAGATCATTTGTGCCCATTTTTTCTGTAGAGAATTTGTGAGATCAGACACTAATGCTGGATGAGAAGGCCTGGCTCACAAACTCCATTCTAGTTCAAACCTTAGGTAAGTGACAGTGCTCTGGTTTTTGATCTGTCCTCCAGCATCACAAATATTTTTTTTTATTTTATTTGAAGAAGAGACCATGTTGAGGAAAAGAATAATTTCTTCCCCAAACCTTTCCCACAAAATGGTAAGCATGGTGTTTTCCAAAAATGTCTTGGTTTGCAAGAGTAATAAGATTACCCTTGACTGGAAGTAAGGAGCCTTGCCCAAACCATAAAAAAACAGGCATGTCCCAATACTTTTGTCCTTATAGGGTTTTTTTTATACTAACAATATAAATACATGGGTTGTTTTTTTTAGTGATACTAAATTAAGTAACAGGTCAGAAAGAGTAATCCGGACACCAGAATCTGATTTGACTGTCCTTTAACTGCCCTTTAACTTCCCTACTGCAACTCCAGTACGTACAGGGTGTTTGGATCTGTCCAGTGCCTGCATGGTCCTCCACCAGGGGTGGGGAGGCAGGTCTCTATGCTGTGTGAGTGGTCACAGAGGGTCTGGGGGTTCCCTACCCATGTACCACATTGTGGATTTAAATAGGTCAAATTGAAGAATCTGTTTAAATTTAAGCTATATGGCTGTGTGTTAGGGAATCTAAGGAGCAAAATGCATGCCCTTATTTTGCAGGGAAAATTTTGGGATTAAACAGGTTAAGCTGCACATTGTCTAAAATACTGGAAATGATTTTGTGAGAATTTTTCCCCATAGAGAAACTTCTCTTTGCTCCATTCACATCACAGCGCTGGATGCTTGTTTTGAATGGAAACAAAAAACAGCTCAGAACTTGCCTCAGTCACCTAGTTACACAGAAAGGGCCAGGCATGTTAGACTAAGGCTGTTTTGTCATGGAGGGGGAGGGCAGGAACAGACAAAGTAAGAGAGTGAGAGAGAGAGAGAGAGAGAGAGAGAGAGAGAGAGAGAGAAGAGAATAAGAATTGGAGCAAGAGAGGGTGTCAGAGAGGTAGGGGCCACTTACTGTGTTTAGAAAAGCAGGCATGGCAGCATCTGGAACGTTTTTATTGAATGATCTAGCCTGTGCAGAAAATTGTTTGATTAAAACGGTCAAATGTAAAAGTAGCATATAACGTAACCAGTATGATCCAAGATACACATTTCCCTGTTAACTGTGAATGGCATCTCAAAACCTCACCTTTCACCTGAGCTTGCTTAAAGTTAATGCTACTCATGAAGTGCAGTTATATATTTTTGTTCATTTTCACTAATATAGAGAAAATGAGCAAAAATTGTACTTTTTAAGTGATCAGGATTTTATAGGTTTTCACTGAATCATGTTTCTTGTTTCCTGTGATGCATTTTGCCCATTGCACATTTTTAAACGGCAAGTGAAAGAAATATCTGTAGTCTCTTGTTAGGATTTTAGTGATAACAAATAAATACAAAATACATTTTGTTTTGTTTTTTACATATTAAGAAAAATACCAAGAAAGACTTTAAATGGACGTACATGTTGAAGATGAACATGGGCTTGACTGGCAATGTCATACACGACATCCCTGACGTTCTGCTCTTTGCTGCCGCGGATGAAGTCCTCTTGGGAAACACCATGCTAGGAACAATATCAGAAGTGACACCTTAAAATCGATGTCTACTGTGATGGGAATTGTTCAGCCAACTCTAGAGGCAGAGCAAAGTAAAATGTGAACATTCAAAGCAATCAACTCCATTTAAAAACCCACCACAATTCAACACAAAACACATGTTCAACTATTCCACACAGAATGTACCTCATAACACTTATCATCTCTAATTCCACAGACATAAATCTTGAACTCATTCTGACAAAACGGGAGGTAGAACATGGCCGACTGTTTAGTTCTATTATAAAAAAGACAGTAAACTGATCCTTCGATTATGTGTTTAAAATGGGGTCTCAAGTGACAGTGTGCCAGATGTCAATTTGTCTCTTCTTATTCCTATCTACATAAACACCATACAAATGTGGCTTGGACCCAGCTTTTCAAACGTACTGTAAACTTCCTAGGCCTCCTATCTTTTGCTTCAAGATGAGCACTACCACAATCCATGAGGGCCACAAACCGAATTGAGCTATGATTAGTTACTTTAGCTCTAAAAACTGACAACTTTATAAAAATTTTAAAAGTAAAGTTAATCCTTTAACTTTAAATGGTGAAATACACTGTGAAAAAATAGGATTCACCAGACAGACAGATTTAACAATCTTTAAACTGCATTCCAAATCAAAACACAGTATTAATATGTTTGTGTTACAATTTGTTACAATTGTGCCTCCTGCTGTCAACACCAATAAAGAAAGAATAGTAAACTGTAAAGTAAGGTGGCCCTCTATAAACACACCACAGCAGAGAACACATTGTGAACAGAGTGAAATGAGGTGCAAGTCCTTAAATACTCCACCAGATGTTCCACAGATGCACCCACCAGCATGCAGATGTCCATGGGCAGATAGACCTTGCGTCTCTGGCTGTGGTAGGGAGTGGCTCTGAGACACGTCACAATCCCCAGTGCCTTGCCAATGTGGCTGGCAGCATGGTCTGCATGGACATTCTTCACTCCTTTATGAAAACACACACACAATTATACAATAAATAGTCAGTAAAAAACTTTTTTTAATTTAAAAAAGTCTTATTTTGGTTTTAAGAGGAACACGACTCGTTTTTGTTGAGGACTCATAGAAAAACTCAGTAAAGTTAGATTTCTTGAAAGTGCTGGTGATCAGAACCTGGGGATCTTTAGGGCAAATACAGTCCTTTCCTTTAGAATAAAAATGAGCAAGCCTACATGTGCATAATTTATATATATATTGTTGGTCATGGTAAAAAAGTGGAAAATCTGGAGGATTAGTTTGTCATCCAACTCTCTGCTACTTCTCAGGGATCAGGACACGGGTTTGTGGCAATTTCATGTAATAACTTGGTCAGGTGGCTTTTTAAAGGCTTTGGACTTCTAATTTCTAGAACCACAACTATGAACAATTCTATGTATATCTGGAAAGTGAATATTTCAGATGGAACCACTCTGAATGACAACTTTTCATGATGTTTTTCATTATGCAGAAACATTTAATACCTCATTGGCATTTGACATGAGGATGTCAACCTGATGAAAAACAGCTCAGCCTTAACTTTAACACTTGTGAATAAAGTTCCACAATAATGTCTGGCCAAAACAATCCTCCTACAAAAAGATAATTCACTGAAATACCATTTATATCAAAATAAGTCTAACCTGCTCAGCTGTCTAAAGATTCATTGTTGCCTAATAAATAGGGGGTTGATATGCAAGCTTGCCCAATATGAACCTAATTTCAACTAAGTCTGTGGTAGTTGTGAGATTTCAAACAAATCACCCAGAGTCTCCAACAGGAGGTAGATGAGTGAAGACTGTGTGTTCTCTGAATAAGACTCCAGTTCCTGAAGATTCCTGTACGCTCGGTCATCCATATCCTTCTCCTGTGACAAATGAAAAGAAATGGTGTTTGATAACATGGTCCTTTAATAAGTACTTGAATTACTTGAATCTATTATAATCCATTTAACCATCCATGGCCGAGTTACTGGAAGAAAATAGCAGAAACGTTGTAAATGAGGACTCATTTACAGCCCGACAGTCGATATATATGCAATTAGGTATGGGCATCACTGAATGGGCATCAGAGAAGGGTAGAGTGGCTTAAAACTCATAGCCTAAAACTCAAGTAAAGTGGCTCCTCATAGTAATGCATGAACACAGCACAGCACAGCACAGCACACAGTGTGAACAGTGTGAAATACTTTCTCTGTATTTAAAACATTCATCAAGTGAAGCAGGGGGCTACTACCAATGAGGGGTGGCCGGGGAGCAGTGTGTGGGGATGGTACTTCCTCAAGGGAACCTCATTGGTGTCACTAGCAGTCCTTGGATTCGAGCCCATGACCTTCTGAATTCAGGGACTAGTCCCCAAACACTAGTCCACCCGCTGCCATAACTACTATTGCCACTTCAGGGAAATACTGACTCACACAGTCCTATACAATAGTAGAATAGACAGTTCATAATCATTTTTGCAATTTGATTACAAATGTTTTAAAACACAGTCTAACTGTATGACTTATATACAGCAACAGGTATATAAGCCACAGACACTCTTCAATTTGCCAGCACTTCTCAGACTTCTAATTAGACATTTCTAATGATGATACGTTAATTTCATGTTTATATCATATCTATACATCCACATACTATTGTGCAGTAATTTCTGTTTTTAAAAATATATGCCTATATGTAAATTAGGTCTCTCATGTATTATAAAATTGTCAAAACCTTCTAGGACACCATTTAAGAAAACAGCAAACAAAGGGAAGTGCTTTTTGTATAGATACTTGTTCCAGGTCTGGGCTATTTACTGACCTTGGCTGTAAATCTGCACTGTACTTTCTGTCTTGAAATGTCCTTTTTTTAAATAAAAAAATTACAAAATAATAAAACTAACACTTCAATGCCTCACTCAGGTTTGATTTGTTGCTTGTCACAATAAAAAAATAAGAAAAGAAAAAGCAATACTTACAAGGCAATTATAAACCAGCATAAGGAAATATAAACCAGTACACACACAATCGCTGATACAGCAATACGAACATTTATCAGAAAAGGGGAAATTGGGAACTAAATGTTAATTACTCAAATGTCATTGAGTAACGACTACTTTTCCATTTGGTATCATCATTTACACACTATAATAATGTTTGTCTGCATATCTTTACAAATGTGCTAAATATATATATATATATATAAAATATATAAAATATTCATTTTTAAAACTTGTTCTCCAAAATTGTTGAAATGAAAAAGACAGTGTCCATTCCAAGACAAACACAAAGCAAACATTATTCAAACTGCATGTAAACATAAACCTTTATACCAATTCATGCCGAATTCTGGTCTTGAGTAGTTCAGATCCAACACCTGGATCCACTTAGACTCAAAGCCTTTATGACCTTTATCAGGTGTGCTAGATTAGGTTCAGAGCTAAACTTGCAGGGTGATATCTAGGATCAAGATGGGTGACCTCTCCTGATATAATTCACAGATATAATTTGCAGATTCTCAGCACAACAGACACTGGCAAGGTTGCCAGATACAAAACAGAAAAACGTGCTTTGATTAGGCATGGGCCGGTATGAGATTCTGACCTTGATATCACACTTGATATCACGGTTTCACGGTATCACGGTATTGTAATTACTGCTCTACAATGCCGTTTTTAAATGTTTGGGTAAAAAAACAGCTCTTTATTTTCCAACTGAACACAGTATATTTTATTTTAGGAAACATATAGAACATTTTGTAACACTGAGCATCAGGCAATATAATTCAAATAAATCACTGAATCTTCTTAATTAAATTAAATTGCAGTCACTTGTGTGAGCCTAAACCTGCAGCTCAACAATAATCAAAATAA
>JBBKCR010167330.1:3325-15703 GCA_037577295.1 Ladigesia roloffi | reverse complement strand
CTCTGCCATCATTTTAAGTGGGAGAACTTGCACAATCGGTGGCTGACTAAATACTTTTTTTCCCCACTGTATATAATGACATCACAGCTCAAATACGTTGGCTAAAAAATAGGATAAGGATGTCAATAATAGATTTTTGACTTTGGCGCACTGTCAGACCCAGTGTTTTTACACTACAGATAAGGCTACAATACAGTAAGGATCGTTTAGTGTTGGGAAGTCAGAAATATACAGAGGGCTTTACACTACGCTCATTTTGCAGCAGAGGGCCCAGAGAAGGATTACCGGTACAATAAATTCCACTGTGGTCTGCAAGCACTACTCCCAAAATGATGTGACCCTTACTTTTCAATGAACTGAAGGAGATTTCTGGCATAGATCCGGCGCAGGGCCAGTTTGTGTTCCATTTCCATGTGTGTCAAAATTAGACGAAGGACGTCATCAAAGAGGTTTGGCTTCCGTGGAAATTCTGCTTGGTGAAGTGGCTTTACAAGGACTGGCAGCAAATCTATCAGGCAGGGCAGAGCTACCTGCAAACAATCCATATAAAAAACAATAAGAAGACAGAAAACAAGACATAATCTGCTGCTGTTCCAACGTGATCCATACTATTGGTCAGTGCTCTTAGTTGAAGATTTTACAAGCTAGATGTGCACAAATAAAGTAATGGGTGCAGTCTAAAATGACCTGATTAACATTAGAATGTTATCCAGATAACAATATTGGCATAGCATCAGTACTGCCATTGTACTGGTACATATTGTGACTGCGATGACTCAAGACATTAAAAGGGCTTTTATTGTCTTATTTGGATTTAATAAGGCAATAGTCCATGTATGGAAAATATGTTATAAAAAACAGCCATTTTTCAAATAATAATTGTTGTGTTTGCTGTAGAAGTTTAGCCTTTATTAACATTATTACTACATGAGTGAAGCTAAGAAGTCATAGGATAAATGCTTGGCTACATACTACACACAAAACAATTCACTTTTGAATGAAACAAAATATGTTCTGAATAAATTCTAGGAATTTATGCATATCCAAATATAAACTAGGAGCCTTAGAATTACCTGTATAAGTGCTGCTTCAGAAGTGTAGAGGTGATTAAAGAGGGCGTGATAGAGCACCTGTGCTCTGTTGAATTGTCTAAGGTCAGCAGCAGGCTAGAGAGAGAAAAAACATTTTTTAATGACATCTCTGACCTGCTACTTAAGGATTTGGTGCTTCTATTGAATGAACTGGCAAATAGGAATCTCTTTCTTGATCGACATCTCTTACCACATTAAGCACAATGTGATGCAGGCAGTGCACACCAAGAACTTTATTCTCGGTCCGATAATCATCAGAAATGAGCAGAGAGGGAGGAAAGACCTTCTCCAAGTAGTCAGCTAACCAGGGATGTCCAACCTGCACCAGTAGCCAGGAGAACACATGCTTCACCGCCTGGTTGCGTTTCCAGTTTTCCCTGAAAATAGAAAAACATTTTCTCTGTAATGTGGGCGAGTTATGGAGAATGTTTATGGTGTCACCTAAACATTTTGGTGAGCTATGGTGTAAGTTATGATGTAATCAATCTGCCAGGACATGTCTGGAGTCTTCTCATCCTTTGCATTTTTTTTGTTATTCAATGTTTTTATTTATTTCAAAACAACATACATGCAACAAACAGAAACAATTAACAGAATACTACTGCTCCCCATACACCCTTCCCACCCCCTCCTTACCCACTGCACTTCAGGAATTTACCATTGATATACCCATATACATACAGACTAGGGCATTAACACAAAAGTCGACTAGTCGATAAGTCAACTATAGAGGCATTAGTCGATGGCCTCCGAGAGTAGTCGACTAGTCGTGATTTTTTTCTCTCTGCCTCTGATCGGCTGTGGCTGACACGCGTTCCTTGGTTTAACCAATTACTATAGTCCCTTCATAAAAGGGGTGGAACCATTGGCACGAAGAGTGGTGTGTAAACACGAGACCACACAACAAGACAAGACAAATGGCAGCAGAGAACAGAGACACATCACATGTGTGGAGATCCTGCACTCTAGAAACACAAACAGCACGGGGACCTGCAGAACCTGCAAGTTGGTGTGAAAGTGCAGGAAAATTGCTGGCGTTCTGCACGGTTCTGAAATGGCACCATATATATCCAATATTATTCAAAATGTTTTAAATGCACAAGATTAATCCCACATAAATAAAGTAGTAAGTTTAGCATGGTTAGTCCGTGATGAAGACAGTTCCAGATATAGTATCTGAAGTAAGGAATGTAGCCAATGCTTTATATGAAGGTCATGTGGACAATTTTTTTTGCAGCAGTTGAAGCAGATAACCAAAGTTTCCAGACCTTCTAATTAAGGCGAAATTGAGAGTGATCATTTAACAATAACATCACAGGGTCCTTAGGAAAACAGATTCCAGAGATCTTATACAGAAAATCAAGCACCATATTACATCTGGACATTCCCAGAGTGTGTGCAACAAAGTGCCTAGGTAACTTGTCCCACAAACATAGACTCATAGCATAGTTAAGTAGGTCCTGTGCACATACCACACTTCTTCATTAAGATGAACACAAAATGGACACAGTATGAGCTACAAAACAGAACAAAATTTCATTGTATAACCAAACACCTTTTTAGACTAATGGGCCAGACATGGTTTCTGAAAACAGACAAAGTTTTCTAAAAAGGTTCTTGTTCATTAGGATTGCTGAAGTAGAATCAGACCTTTGGAACTCCAGCCCTGGTCTTGCCCGATACAGCTGCCTTTAGTAGTGAAGTTTGGTCAATTTTTGTCTGGGCATAGTAAGTCATACTGTGTCCTAAACTGCCACCACATGTTAGCTACACAAGAGGTGAATGTGAGGTTATGGTCATGTATTTTTAGCCGTTCGGATGACTACTGTCTTCTAGAATAAGATTTTAATTCTAGTTCTGAACTGAAGAAGCAAAATTTGGACTCCAAACCCACTTCATTTGGGGGCAGTGTAAGTGGGTTGTATTAATATCTCTGTCTTCTGAAGCTGAATAATAAAAATTCATGCCTTTGGACACACGTTATAGACATCTATTCACCCAAATTCTTCTGATCAAAAGTATTTACAATAGGAGGTTCCCCACCTCCCTGTGCTGCTGTAGGAACAGTCCTTACACGTCTAGAAAGGCCTTACACTAGATGTTGGAACATTGTTTTGAAGATTTGATTGCATTCATGAGAACATTAATAAGATCAGGTAATGATATTGGATTATTTCTTGATCACAAAACCCACTACAACTCTAAAGAGCTCAAAGCAAGAAGTTTCACTCCTCAACAACACATTGTTTGGTGGCTTAATGGCCCTCTTGAACGTCAGAGTGTGCCATGCTATTGGTCAGTGCTATTCTTTGAAGATTTTACAAGCTGTATTCACAACTAAACTCATGTGTTTAGCCTAAAGAAACTTGATTAAAACAGAAGTGTTGGCCAGATACTGCACGATATGCATCGGCACTGAGATTTTACTGCTACATGTTTTGACTTTCAAGACATTAAAGGGCCTGTAACATTTCTGGGGATTAGGAAGGCTTAAATATTTTTCCAAACAGCATGTTCACTCCCCCATCCATGTAGTATATACATGGAAATTAAGGGATAAAATCAGTCTGTTTTCAAATTAAAGTTTTGCAATGTCACAAAACCACCACATATAAATACATAATTATGGCTGCAGTAGAGTAGAACTGACCAACAACTTTTTGGAGAAAGATTAAAACTTTGAGCTTGATTCATCAGAAAACTCAGAAACTCACGTTAAGCTCTGCTCGATCACTCTGTCAGAAACACTGATTGGTTAAATATGTATTGCACAGATTGGCATTGGGATAATGATATAAAGTTAGGCCCAAAAATATTTGGACAGTGACAAGTTTTGATATTTTAGCTGTTTATTTAAATATTTAAGATACAATTATATAAACAATTTGGGGTTAAAGTGCAGACTCTCAGCTGTAATTAGAGGGTATTCACATCCAAATTGGTATTACAGCTCTTTAATACATAGCCGCCTCTTTTTCAAGGGACCAAAAGTAATTGAACTCAGAAGGCTGCAAAAAAAAAATACCCCAAGGCTTCATGGGCTATTCCCATATTAACCTGTCATCAATTGAGCAGCTGAAAGGTCTGGAGATGATTCCAGATGTGGTGTTTGCATTTGGAGGCTGTTGCTGTGAATATACAACATGCGGTCATAGGAGGTTAAACAAACCATCCTGAGGCTGAAAAAAGAGAAAAAATCCATCAGAGAGATAGCAGAAATGTTAGGAGTGGCCAAATCAACAGTTCGGTACATTCGGAGAAAAAAAGGGTGCACTGGTGAGCTTGGGAACTCAATAAGGCCTGGACGTACATGGAAGACAACAGTGGTGGATGATTGCAGAATCCTTTCCATGGTGAAGAAAGACCCCTTCACGATGTCCACTAAAGTGAAGAACACTCTCCAGGAAGTAGGTGTATCAGTATCCAAGTCTACCATAAAGAGAAGACTTCATGAGAGGAAATACAAAGGATTCACGACAAGGTGCAAACCATTAATCAGCCTTAAAAATAGAAAGGCTAGAATTAACTTTGCCAAAAAGCACCTGAAGAAGCCAGCCAAGTTCTGGAGCAGCATTCTTTGGACAGGTGAGACTAAGATCAACCTGTACCAGAATGATGGGAAGAAGAAAGTTTGGAGAATTGGAACAGCTCATGGTCCAAAGCACACCACATCTTCTGTAAAACATGGTGGAGGCAGCGTGATGGCATGGGCATGCATGGCTTCCAATGGCACTGGGTCACTTGTGTTTATTGATGATGTGACAAAAGACAGAATCAGCCGGATTAATTCTGAAGTGTATAGGGATATACTTTCTGCTCAGATTCAGACAAATGCAGCAAAGTTGATTGGACAGCATTTCACAGTACAGATGGACAATCATCCTAAACATACTGCAAAAGCAACCCAGGAGTTTTTTAAAGCAAAGAAGTGGAATATTCTGTAGTCAGTCATTTTACCAGATATCAACCCAATCGAGCATGCATTTCACATGCTCAAGACAAAACTTAAGGCAGAAAGACCCACAAACAAGCATCAACTGAAGACAGCTGCAGTAAAGGCCTGGCAAATCATTACAGAGGAGGAAACGCAGAGTTTGGTGATGTCAGTGGGTTCCAGACTTTAGGAAGTCATCGCCTGCAATGGATTCTCAACAAAATATTGAAAAGTAACATTTTACTTAGGGTTATGTTTATTTGTCCAATTACTTTTGAGCCCCTGAAATGAGAAGTGTTTGCATAAAAATTGCTACAGTTTCAACATGTTTAATCATATATTTTTGTTCAACCCCTTGAGTTAAACCTTAAAGTCTGCATTTCAATTCTGCATTTCAAATCCAATATGGTGGCATGCAGTGCCCAAAACATGAAGATTGTGTCACTGTCCAAATATTATTGGCCCTGACTGTATTGTGCAACTCTGCCAGATACTTTTGTACATAAAATGTATATATAAATCATCTAATAATTACTGAGATACTTGTTTGTAAGGTAAAACAGAGCTGGCACTTACTTTGTCAACTCTGGTTGAAGTGTGTCCAGAATTGGGCCCAGCATCCCACTTTGGTCAGCTTCAGTCTTGCGACACAGGAGCTCCAGTACTGTTGTGCAGCTTGTGGTCTTTACTATAGACTGCAGCAGCTCCTGAAAGCACCTCCTGGATGAATGGTCGGTCCATGGCTGGTCCTGCAGGTGTGTGATGGAGAATACACACAGGGTGGGCCCAAGAGTGTGGACGAGGGACCTGGCTGTGCCTGAAAGTGTGGGATCTGTGGAGCTGGTGGCTCCTCTGAGCTGCACTGTCAGTGCAAGCAAGGCTGCGCTGACCTCCTGGGCTTTGGCAGGGATATGCTCGTAGCTGCTGGGGGGCAGAGTGCCACCATCTGTGTCACACACTGGCAACATGGTGTATCTGATAAAGCAGCGCACCAACTCCACATAGACCTCCTTCAGCTCCAAATCACTGTCCGGAAAGAGCCAGTTCTCCTCCCTGCTGCTCAGCAGCATCTCAGTGCTCCTTAGGATGCTCATCTTCTCTGAGTCTGGGGCGCTGGAGAAGCGCTGGGAGATTGCAGATAAAACCCTGATCACCGGCACAGCAGATGTTCCCCTACTAACCTCAGACTCTTCCACAAGACTGAGGTCACTGATGATGCTGGCCAGATCCATTTCTCTATTAAGACGCACATAAACAAAGCCTCAATTTACCTTCAAACCTCTCTGGCTCGACTCCAAATTTCTTTTTGGTCGAATTAGTGAACTATATGTTCTAATGACAGGCAAATAAACAAATCCTTCAATATTATCTTCAAAAGCTCACTGTATGGATTATGTACTATAAATTCTAGTGTTGAATATAGCTATATACCTCTCTAGGTTGATCACTAATGTGCCCTTTTCAAAATATAGCGCACTGCATACTCTAATGATGGGCATACAACAAACTCTTAATTTCGCATTCAAAAGCTCACAGTATGAATTAAGCAGAATTTACAATATCTACTGTGAATTTTAGCATCGAGTAAAGTTGTACAATTCTCTGGCTCGGTCTGAAATGTCCTTTTTTTGGAAAAAGTGCACCACATGTGTTTACAAATGTGCACTATACGGGGCTCAATAAGGCATTTGGAACGCCGCCTAAGACACTCACTGCGAGAAAAGGCTAAAAAAAATCGACTGCAAGTTAAACGACTCTTTGATGTCTTAGCGAGCTTTTTGTGCGTCGTTTCAAACGCGTAGCCTTGCAGTTTTCTTCTATTTTTTTCAAATAAATGAACAAAACACTCTCCATCAAGGTGTCGTGCAGTAGATAGGTTTCGTGTGTGACCTGAAAATAAGTCTCACCAGAAACGAGGGTTACGTATTCCAGGTTCCGCGAGGAAGTTTATTTAAAAAAATGCAGTCTCACAGTTTACCAGATGTGCACACGTGAGCTGCATTTCATCCGAAGAGGTCTACAAAGCTGGAATGTGAGTCCCCTTAAAACATTTTCTAGCATTTGAATGTGTTCAGTCGTGGGGAAAGGCCGAAGATGCCTTCCGGGCTAAATGTCATTTGCCATCGGTTCAACATGGTGGTGGATCCGTCATGATGTGTGCAGCCATCTGGTGGGTGGTATGACGATTACACGGTGGGATCCTTTAGTCTACTGTAGGCCAAAGAATAGACCAGGTGCACTGCATAAAAAAACCCTGATCTCTCCTTATATTCTCGTAGTCTGGGATGATGAAACCTCCACTTGAATAAATTAAAGAGTGGTCTTGTATCAGGACCATGTCAAATGCCTTCTAAAGCCTCCTGGATCACCAGATCTAAACATCACTTAGTATTTTGGCAGCTCTTGAATGGAGCATGCACAGCCAATTTCAACCTTTTCATCTTCAAAGAACTGGAAGCCTTTTTCTCTCTGTGGAATAACCTTTGCTTATGTGAGTTGTATGTCTGCATTCCAAGTAGACTCTGAACTGTCATGTTCTATTCTGTACTGCAGTATGAACCTCTTATGCCCCTGTCCCTCTGAAAGATATATTAGTGGCCTCTCATGCCCTTACATAATCATTTCAAGCTCCTGAATAGCTGTGTGCCTTTAGAGTCTGCCACTCTATGCGACTGTCTCCTCAGTTGCGAAGACAAGATGTTCATGCTTACAAATCTTGTATTAATTTATGGATGACTGGGATTCATTATTGGAGCTACTCAGCAAACAGCGTTTAGTTGCATCTGTCATCCCCTTTGTCCATCTCTTCCTTTCCCTGTTATTACAAGCCGTAATGTGTGTTTGATGTGTATCCACAGGAAGAGTTGTGTCACCTTTGGACTGTGATAATTTATTGACACATACGTGGCGCAACAAAAGACTTTCATTTAGAGGATATTGGATTTCGCTGTCAAACTAGACAGCATTACAAATATGTTTGCAAAAGAAACCCATTTGTTAAAAATACTATTGACAGACAGATGGTAGAATGCTATTGACCTGTTAGTCTTAAAAGGCCCAGACAATGATAAATGTTCTAGCACTGATTCAGATCTAGGTTTACGAGACCATTTTTGTGATACGTGAACACACAGTGAGAACAGCACAAAATGTTACCTCTGGATTTTAACCCATTCAACAAGTAAAGCAGCAGAACACAGAGCCTGGGGAGAAGCGCGTGGGGTTCGTTCCTTGCTCAAGTGTAACTCAGAGGTGCCACTAGCAGTCCTGCGATTCGAACCCATGCCCATTTGACCTCAGATCAAGAACTGACCTATTCACGCTATGTATAGAAATATACTTACAAAGTTTTATTGTAGAATCTTGTGTGAGTATAATGATTTCTAAGAATAATCCATTATACTTAGCCAGAAATAAAATATAAATACCTACATATAATAAAAAATACCCGTATTTGAGTGTATCACATATTACATATTAAGACATTTATTTGTTATACTAGTAGCAATTTTGGTGAAGGTGAAGGAGATCATCTAGAGCTATAGCAAACACCAGAAACACTCCTGTCTGAACAAATTTTTCAGTAATATGCCAGTGGAAAATTCATGGAACTACAAGTAATCTTCCTTGGACAGGAGATTTATGCAAAATTTCTCTCAGACTAACAATGAGGACAGTATGAAAATAACTAGCAGTCACTGGAAAAGAGACTCAGGAACCACTTCAACATTTTTATCCAATTGTTTAGACCTTTTAACTGAAACAATGCAGTGCCTTATTGGGTGGAATGGGGATTTTGCCAAAATTCTCTAAAGCTTGCTACTAAAAAATGATATTTGTGAACAAATCTATACTACATACTGTATATCACACATTAGTCCCACCACGGTAGTATTCAAAACCCTTACCTCAGTGGACTACACAGTCACTCACCTGACCATCTAAATGTACCTCAGTGGTACTGTATACTATAAGATGATAAAACTGTGAGATTATCACCAGATTATCCATAATCAATCATTTACTGTAATTTGAAAAGAAGAGGAGCATCAAAATGACTGCTCAGCTATTCAAGGACAAAATAGCTTTAATAGACCAGTTCTCCGTTAGACTCAAACAAAACTGTTGGCCTCTGTTAAAACATAGTGTTTATTTAAAGCAAAGTGTTGAACTGGTAGGTGCAGCACAGTCAGGAACCATCAATGCAAAGCATAAAAAAGGGTTCTAAATGCACAAGTTGGAATGCCTTATAATGTATCATAGTTTTGGAATGGTGGTGTGTGTGGGTGTTACTCCTCTATATCCTCATCACTGTCATCACTCAGAGGGAACTCCCTGCATGGGCGCTGTGAATTGTATTTCTTCACGTGCATGGGACACTCCTGGTTTATAATGGCCTAGGGAAACACACACAGCATCGACACATAGAATCTAATAAGCAAAAGTGAGACACACCTGAGTGTGTTTTTTGGTTCTGTACAGTTAAAGGATACAAATGTTCCCAGATCAGAAAAAACAACAAAATTAACACCTTTCTGAAAGTTAAGGTTAGATATGCTCAAAATGTTACAAATAGATAAGTATAACTTATATATGCCACAATAATATGTCCAATATGTATTACATGTAAGAATCCATTCATTCATTCATGTTCTGCAACTGCTTATTCCTTACTAGGGCTATGAGTACCTGGAGCCTATCCCGGGTTCAACAGCTGTAAGGATGCACACACACTCACACACACACCATTCATTCACACCTACGGTCAATTTTATTATATGTACATATGTCCTATATATCTATATACTGGGATGTAAATAACTGTGTATAGGAAACATGCACATCACGTACTAAAATGATAAAAATGTGTGCATGAACATGCACATTCATTACCATCTTCTCCTCCCGCACAGCAGGGTTTTTGAGGAAAAAGCACAGGGGTGCATAAAGGATGTTGATGATGCCGATGATCACCATAAGATAAGGGAAGCCGATCGCTCTCACAATGGCACCCCCTGTAGATGGGCCTACACAGTAAAAGTGAAGGTCAGCTGGTGAGTCCAATTTTCTGATGAAACTGTATCAGGTATATATTGTAAGTTTTATAAAAAGCATTGCATACATACATATGTATGTGGTACACTCAAAGTCTAAGCAAATTTGTTTAGTCAGATTATCTGAAGACAATAGCGGGCGTAACGCAGAATGAGCATATTTACCTACAGCAAAGCCCATGCAAAGTGCCACGTCCGCTATAGCGTACACACTCCCATAAACAGACGCGTGCCTGATATCCACCAGGTAACCCATAATTGCCATCATAGACGAATCAACCATTCCTAAAATCACATCGGCAAATGTTTGACCATTATCCATCACTCCTGAGACTGTTCAATCTATATTTTCAAGACAGCCATAGTTACCAATGGCAAATCCCAGCCCTCCATTGGGGCCAATGAGGCCATAGATGCTTTTAGCCAAAGGAACCTGCAACATTTTTAACATACTATTTAAAGTAGTTACAGTAGTTAATGGGAATGGTAAAGTAACAAGTCTTATCAAACATATATTAGCTGACAAACAAAATGTGGGTTAAGGAAAAAATGTGAAAATTTAGGCAGAATTTAGGTGGTACTCACACAGATCAGGCTGAAGCCAACAATTAGCATTCCAATCATGCAACACAACCACCTAATGAGGGACAGGAAGACATATGGATTATAGGATTTTTAATTAGTGTAAACATCTTTATATTTTACATCTGTGCTTCTGGATTACTCCTGTTTTTCTCTTACTTTTGTTGACAATGTTGAAATACTAATGAGCTCAACCTAGGATTAACAGCACCAAAAATGCTTTGTTAAGATACCGTACCTGCCCATTTTATTGGCTAGAAGGCCGAAAAGGTTGGTCCCAATCAGGTAAGACACACTCGCTGGCAGAAAGGCCACACCTGCAATTTCAGCACCATTATCAGTGGACTTTAGTGATTCAGCAGGTGGAAGGTAGAGTCTGAGAGCTCAGTTAAACCAATAACACCCAAAGGGCGTATAAGCTAAACCACTTTCCAGAGCCATCAGCCATGTCAAGAACCTCTCAGCATCCATTTCCTGACATATCAGTTCATCAACATCAGGTGACTTAACCACATAAAAGAAGCAATTAAAGTAATGTCCTGGGGCACTGATGTCTTGGCAGGCTCGCGCAGAAGGCTGGAGTCATGCAGTCTGCTTTGGTGTCTCAGAACAGACATAATTTTGTGTGATGTGTGGTATCCAACTCTGTTGAGTAGAATTTTGGATACATTTCCAGTTCAGGTCATTAGAAAAAGCAAAGGAATAGGTTTTAAAAAATTGTCATGAAATTATTTGCTGTTAGAGTGGACGTGTTTTAAAGTTGCTGTTGCCATCAGCAATAACAAAAGTGTGTTGTCATTTTGTGTTTTTCATTCATTTTGTGAGACACTGAAAGTGTGGATTATAAACTTTAAACCCATTACACATGTATGTTTTTTAATAAAAGGAATAATTCTTTGCCAATATGTCATGTATTGAAAAATGTATCTGTGGAGCGATATCTTTCGGTCTGGGACCGAATTCTGGAAAAAAAATTTAATAAATTGAGAAAAAAATATATTGAACTTTTCCTAATTTAAAAACAAATGCAAAAACATTTAACAGTAACTTTCTATATGTCCTGGGTAGTTTTAATTAGTACAAGAAGAGTTTTTCACACCCAATCACTCCCCAATTCCAAGATTTATCCCAGGAAACATGGTCTAAATTAGGGATGCACCAGAAATTTAGCCACCGAAATATTTGGCCCAAAATGGCAACAAATTATCTTTCGGATTCGGACAAATTATTTTTTCCTGACCAAAACTTTGATGATGCAATCATGATACAGATGACACAATCACGGCCTCGCCCTGCCAGATTGGATCAAAGTCAGGGTTTCCGCCCATTTCTATATTATTAAGTAAGCCGTTTGTCTCAAAGTTGTGATTAATTTATTATACAAGTAAAGCCCCTCCCTTCTGAGTGCAGCTGGTGGTTTGTGGTTAGGGTGCTCGTCCTGCGATCGCGGGTTCGAATTCCACTTTGGTGAACGGGTTTTAATGCAGAGGTATAACTTTGTGCTGTTCACACCGTGTGCTCTGAATTTTAATATTTTTAGTAAAGAAAATTTTTCAATGATTACAGTTAATATATATTTCAGTCCTTGTTTTGATACACTATTTTGTTCTAAGCCAACAGAGAATGAGGGAAGATATTTAAATGTATAATATTTCAGCTTTCTTACTTTTAGGCTGTTCATGAGTGTGGCCAAGGAAAATATTTTATTTCAAATGTT
>JBBKCR010167322.1:0-15705 GCA_037577295.1 Ladigesia roloffi | reverse complement strand
GACTGCTACGGCTAAAGCTAAAAATCTGCGTTTGTGTTCTGCTGAGAAAACAAAGTCACCTTTGACTTGGATGCCCTAGGGGTAAGCAAATAAACATAAAATTTTCATTTTTGGTTGAACTATCGCTTTAAATAAGAATCGCTTAAACAAATCTGCTTACAATGCCAGAGCATTTTATAACTCCTGGAGGCCCGATCAGGGGAGGGGTTCCCAAAGCAGCAATGATTTTCCCCGAACGTTTTCTCGGTTCATATTCCAAATGAAGTATTTTATTGGGTCAAAAAGATGTGTTCTTTCTTGTAATTTAGCTTAAACACGATTAACTGCCCATGTCGCTGTTACTTAGCCATGCACATGATTGATGTTAACACGCGGTGTATAGGATTTCAGGACCAAGCACAGTGGAGGGGGGTCTCTCACATTAAGGTGGCTGAATCGGTAATAACCCCTCCGACGTCGAGGGAGCCTTTGTCCCATTAGATGCGAACAACAAGCGTAACTATAAACATATCTAACCAACATATGAGCAGGTGATGTAGTTTCATGTTTCTTGACAACCTAGCTTGAAACGTGTATTTATTTACCTATGTGTCTGGCACTATTGGTCAAATAGACCATCAGTTACTTGTTATAATACTCGCGAAACTTAGTTGATTGGAGAAATCACTGATTATTAATATGTATTTTAAGAATAATCATGGTGTGATATATATTTGAATTTTATATTTTGAGGACTTTTGAAAACGTTTTTTAAATTTGCGCCGCTGCTCGCTCCTGCTTATGAAAGAAGCTACGTGTGGGCGCATTGTCAACACTTCCACGTCCCAGGCGTCTATATTATAGCCTTTGAACAATGCGCAAATGATTACAGACCAGTTTTTTCTGACTTTCACTTCTCATAAAATTGCAAATTTGCGCTATGCACCTCGCCACACCCCTTCTTTTCAGGGACGCGCCCCACCCAGCGCAATGCCATCTGCTATAATGACAACTTACATTTCTGTCAGAAAAAATTAATGATGCGCTCGCACAAAATAGCAATGATGGGTTGTGCCAGTGACGAAAGCACGTTGCGCCATGTGCATTATCGGGCCCCTAGAGTTTGAAAGAACGAGGATGTAAGAAACAGAAACAAAAATATTTCTGATTTCCCCTGTGTCAAAAAGCTCAATGTCAACTATAAATTTCAAGTTAACTCTGATTTATCAGTTAATAAAACACATTTATTTGTGTGTAAGATTTGCTTTGAATATTAACAGCTTACATCAGCTAAAATGCTAAGTGTCAAGGTACTATTTATTGAATGCCTTGCATCCAATTACATCACATTACATCACGGTGGCACAGTATGCAGTTTAGGCAGTTAAAGCACACTTGTTGTTGACTAAATTGTCTAAATTGTTCTTGATAACTAGAAGTGCTGAAGCTTAATTTCACAATGATTCTGATAACATAGTTGGAGGCACCACTGAGGTAAACTTGAGCAGGGTACTGTGCCCAAACACTGCTCCCTCACACACTGGTCCCCAGGTGCTGCGTCACTCGATGCCCACTTCTTCCCTGGTGAACAGGATACATGCAGAGACGAATTTCACACTGCATGCCGTGCTGTGGTGTGTTCATGTATGACAATCCATTTTACTTCACTGAAGCGCCCCTTCCCCACCGCTCCCAATCCTCTCAGCAGACAAGGTATAGCCACTTTTAAATTCAAGTCTGTTTCTGATATGTACCTAGCATATTTTTGTTTTGTAAAATATTCTTTATTTTTCACAGTGAGAATACCCAGAAATGCACACTGATAAACCTAGCCTTATGTTTCAGAACAATTCAGGCTTGTCTTCATGTTGCTCCAGTTGTAAAACTGGCTTCACTAATCCTGGAGATTGTGACAGCTTGACTGTATCTCACACTGCCACGAAATTTTAAGTCAACTTTACCCCAGAAACTGGAAAGACATAAAAAGTTGTCAATAGCCTTGGAAAAAGCCAGCAATAAGTTTTCACTTAAGTTTTCTTTTATATTAGGTTAGAAAATATGTCATATCATCCAGTTATTTTGTGCAGTAACTGAAATCGTATTTATTTGCTTAACAAATTTAGCCTTAAAAACAGTTGGAGGTAAATTTTTCATTTTAAGGCATCCAGTGTCCACTAAATTTGCTTATGCCAAATTGTTGCTAAAATTCAGTAATCCTTAAACTTAATTCCTTGGGTAAAGTTTACTTAAGCTTTAAAGCACCAAATACAAGGCTGATGCCTGTTTTCCATACACAGGTTTTATCAAAATTATGCCACTGCCCTAGCTGGCCTAGGAAAATGAAAAAGCCTTGCCTATTGTTCATGAGTTTCCTGTGTAGAGTCACTAGCTTCCAATTCTTCCCTTTCTAAATCAGAATTGTTCTACAAATGATCTTTGTGGCTTTTAAAAAAATTAATCTGTGGATAAATCACAATAAAGTAAGTTTAATGAGAGACATTAAACAGACAAAATAAGTAATTACTGTATTTATATATTCTACATTTGATGGGGACAATCAACTAATCCTTTACCGCCCAATAATGTTTATGACAAAGCTGTAGATGTGAAATGCAGAAATTATGATTATGATTAATTATATAAATTCAGAATATTTCTTATTCCTTCTTAAAGAGGCTGTTTGATTTAGTTTACCCATAAATGTTAATTAATGCAACTATCAAACATGTACTAACATGTAGTTAAGTTTGCCGTTATTCATGCATGAATTCGTATGACTCCAGTCTTAGTTAAGGATAACGTTTTGTTAGTTCATAATTAGTAAATGCCTTGAATAATCATTAGTATGTGATGAATTGAGTATTAATGTATGCATTAGTACATGATTATTTATGTAGCCTTATCGTAATGTGTTACCCATTAAAAAGCTGAATACTCACTCTTAGACACTCATGCATGTATACTTGTGTACTTTCTATAAATCTGCAGTGTATACTTCTGTATTTTCTATAGCTCTTCAATGTGTGAAGTTCTGCATAATGTTGAACTATAAAAAATGCAGAACTTCACACAATGCAGAACCATACACAACCCAGATCTACAGAACTGCACTGTGTATTCTTCTGTACTATGCATTTATTTTGTGCATTGTTCTGTATGTGTATAATTCTGTATTGTGTATAGCTCTGCAGTGTGTTTATATATTTGTGTATAGTTCTGTAATGTGTATTGTTCTGCACCATGTTCAATGCTGCAATCTGTATATTGAATAAAGTGTTACAGAACGCATACATATATAAATGCCAATCAAATGTGCACATCGCATTTCAAGAGTGTTATCAGTGACAAGGGCGCACATGCACAATCATACAGTCACCATAAATATCCACACCCATCACCACTCACACATAACAGTATCAGACATTGGATTCCTGGAAGAAATGTTTTTTTTATTTTATTTTGTGCATGCACCTATAAAAGAGTGTATAAAAGAGTTTGTGTGAAATTGGTGTCCTCTACAACCACAAAAAATCTCAGAATACCACTCATTTTCATTAATTAATTTTGTGTAAATGTAGGGCTTCATGTGTGTATAATCTGTAACTCGTATTTACATTCTCCAATATCTGAAAGAGATGCACTCTTCAATATTAATTTGCTACACTTCAGGTTTATAAAAATAATTGTAAAAAAGTATAATTGTAAGACAAGTATGATTATATAGCATTTGAACAGATTTAAATTACCATCCCATCTCTGCATCTTTTCTAGACCATAAAGCATGTATCCATTCACCATTTACACAATGTCACTTTGCTATTTACTTTTCATTTTAAATACATTCCTTATTCTGTTTTCTATTTCTATTTTCAATGACAATGCATTTTTTCATAGTTCTTATATCTGAAGGCAAGTCATGGGTTGCTTTTATAAACATATAACCCTTTTTTTAAGATTTTGACCTTTTTTTAAGACTTGTAAAAGTTGTTTTTTTATTTGTTTCTCATGGCTTCATTTTTTAATGAGCCAATTTGGGCACCCTGATATTTGAAAACAGAAATATGACTTGTATAGAAGTTATTGAATAATATATATATATATATAATAATAAGCCATAATATACATAACTGAAAAATTAGGGCAAAGGTTTCCCACATATTTGGCACAGCCTTCTGTAAGATATTCCCATTTCAGTTCTTAATAAACCATCTACTTGCTGATATGCATTCTTGTTGTATTTTTGAAATAGAAAGATATGATAGAAACCTTGACTGGAGCTTTGGATAAAACAGAGCTTAAAGTAATTTAGCATGCAGTTAAAATATAATCACCGAACAACAAATTACCATTGTCACATCTCGAAAATGTACAACACATAGTACTGCGTCTGTACAGTCACTCAGTAAGCACTCTTTTCAAGTTTTATTGTCAATGAAGCTGTTATAAACACAAACAAATTATTTACACAAAGCAACACAGGCTGCAGAAATACTGTTTTTATGCTGTTTTAATCAAGCAAAAAATACAAAAGCTCAGAACATTCAGATTTTAGAATAGTTTAGCAGGGTTTAAAGGTTAAGGACTGCATTATTATTCCAAACGCAAAAAACAGTGAAGGCTTGTTTAGTTTAGATGGTCAATTTCCTGACATTGATTGACCTGAGGCTTTTACCTTATACTAGCTTAAAAGAATGTTCCAGCCATCTCCACAAGGTGCATGTCAGAATCAATTACAGTGCACAATAATATCATTATATACTTAGGAAAGCACAGGAAATATGTTGACTCAAATGACACTTAATAGACACCAATGGGCAGTTGCTGAATTAAGAGGTAAATCTGCAAAATGTGTTCTTTCCAAGATATTACTAGTATATTTCCAATATATGCTAGTCTGTTAGTGGTGTGGGTGGAGAATGTGGCAGCATCTTGGGCTGCCACATTCTGTTGTTGCAGTGATAGATGAATAGTTGGGAGGAAAACTTTACAACAACAGCTACTATGGAATGGCTGCAGTTTCTCATTCACCTTTGAAAATGAGTTTGTGAACAGAGTTCAGCAACTACCCATTGACTTCTGGCATAACTGAATAAGCAAGAACAGAAGCTCATAGGAACAAATTAAATTAAATGCCTATTGTACTCAACTGCATGTTACATACAGTGATTAATGCTGGACTAATCCTTTTCAACAAACATGTGACTAAGAAAACAGGAATCCAACTGAAAAACAGCTTAAAAGCAGTGATCATAAGAAAAAACTACCAAAGTACCATGATGACAAAAAATACACAAAGCAAAATGAATTCAAATAATTTGCCATATTAACTAAAGCAGAATGTACTGTGCAGAACTGTAAGATGCACCATGTTTTCCACATTTGGCTATGCTTATTTTTTCTCCTAAACACCATACACAAATAAATGCTCACCAAAGTGATATTTCACAGAAAAAGAAATTGGCATTTGATTCCCTTTAACACAAACAATTCAAGTGCTCTCTAGTTACAGGCATGCAATTCCTGAGAGTTCCCATATGAATTAGGTTAGGTACTTTTGCTCTTATTTAGATTTTACCTTTTTTTTCTAGCACTTAATTTTCAGAACGTAAATAGGAATGGAGACAAAAAAGATGATCATTAGATACAAATATGGATAACACATTGACTATAAGTTCTAATTGCAATTAGCAGCTAATTAATTTATTCTCATGAGAAATCTAGATGTGTTGTAATGAGATTGGAGGAAAAAAAAATAAGCGAGTATTTGATTTTTTGGCCAGAATTCTTTTGCATTTGCATTTTCAAGAAAAAGAAATAATCTAAAGCTCCAGCAGGAATAGCACAGCAACAAAAGGCAATAATATATACTGAAAGTAAAAACAATACTGAGCGTAGAGGCCTCTGATGAGCTTTTGAGATGCAAATCATGAATGCAGTTGATATAATCATGAATGCAAATCACTGATATTCAATTTTTTGTAATAAAGAACTAAAACCATCCATTTTCATTACCATTACCATTTTACTATTTTAAAATAATTCGCACCGTTTCAGATATACAAGATTGAAAGTAAATATATAAACATCCTTTCTGATATCATTAATAGCATGAATTTATGTTACAGGAATTTTGAAGGCATATATTTGGTGCTGCATTTTTTAAGTGTAAACATATCCAATTAAGTTATGAAAAACATTTAAGGATATATAATTTATTCATCCACTCTAAATGCACTTATGAATTTGTCTTTAGCGCTTTTTGTCTGTAAAGACCTCTGTATCGTAAGTTGAAAACAGTAATATATATATATATATATATATATATAAATCCAGTGGAAGTGTACCATGGGAAAGTTGCATATTTATTAAGAAAACTCTTAAGTATATACATAAAAAATATAATACGTGAAGTTTTTGTTCAGGGCATTTAAAACTTGTTGACTAGAGTAGGTAAGGTACAATGCGGAAATGTCCTATCATGTCCTCAGTGACCAAAAGGTTTGTTGAAAATATTCTTATTTATTTATTTACTCATTTAAGTAACACCCATTTAGTACAAGTTAGAACCATTAAACCCAAGAAACAACACCACTTTATCTGCCAAGGGACCTCAAATTTACACCAAAACAGATTTACTGCAAACTTACTGCAGATTAGATTTTGCTATATTGCAATTATACAGCTTCTTGAATAGTACAATTCACATAATATCATGATGATAATAAAAAATGTAATTGATGTTGGATCCAAATCTTCCATCTGCTTTGTTTTACATAACCCTCACATGATATAAACTTTTAAGGCTGAATGGACTTACTGAAATTATTAAAATTATTACACTGAACTAATTTAAGCAATTTCCTCTAGGATAAATAAAGGTCTCTGATTGAAACAAATCCTAATGCTACTATCATTAGAAAACAGCTTTTAGTGAATACTGAATTAGTGAATTTCCTAACTAGACTACGAATATATATAATTTACTCGTAGCCTAGTTGGGAAATTCACTAATTCAATATTCACTCATACAAAACAAGTTTTCTTATGAAAGTAGCATTAAGATTTGTTTCTAATATATATACTTTATATATACTATATATACTCTCTACAACCTTATCCATTTAATGGGTCCATTCACCATGAAATCCACAAACTTTAAACCAGAGCACAGAAGCAGAGTGTGCATTAAGATGGTCTTCTTCATCTTATTTTGAAAGTGAGGAAAGCGAGAATAGACACATCAAACATCCCCAGGCAAAAAATACACGAAACAATACAGTTTTCCTATTCTCTTCAATATTATCATGGCAATTATTATAACATACCATATGCATCTCTGAAAAGGGACCTTGTCGCTACTCTGTTAGTCCAGAATGATTCAAATTCTATAAATAATTTTTATACCATGAAACAACCTAAAGGTTTAGACTGTTGTGTTTCTGAAAACCTTTTTAAAATCATAAAGGTAAGGAAAAAATGATTCCAACATAACTTTACACCAACAGTCTTAAGCTCCCAATAAACGTCCAGTGTTCACATGCATCTTATAGCAACTTAATTAAAAAAATGAAGAAAAAATATCAAAAGAAAAGTTAAGACCAGCAGAGAGACAATAATGAGTAACTGAATTTCTCGTCTTAAAATGAATGAACCTCATAACTCAATCAAAAAAGCTTAGAAAGGTGTCTAAGCAGGAGATTTCTGCATCTGTCTGTAAATGAAGCCCATGTCCTCACCTTGCCCTTCCTTTTCTTGTCCCCTCCAAAGAACTTCCCAATTTGATCCAGAACTCCAGGATTTTTCTTGCTGCGACCCAGCCTGAAGCCGGATTGACCCGAGGAGCTTCCTGATGCCATGTCAGACTGTTTCTATCGTTTTTTGGCACTGTGCGTGCTAGTGAGGCTTATCAGAGAATCTAGGGGTGGTGTCTCTCAGTAAAGAGTGATGGGACAGCAAGGGATCTAGTCAGTCTCTTGCTCGTTTTCTGATGCACCCTCCAATCCAGGCCCAGCCTCCAGTATGGTGTGCAGCTCCTCTGACTCTGAAGGCCGGTCTTTGAAGGTGTTGTCCTCACGGTCTGGGGCATCTCGGGAAAAGAGGCGGGCCAAGTGTGGACGTGGTCCCATCCCACTATTATCCACCTGATAGGCCTGGTCCACATCAGTCATGGCTGAAGAGGCGGTCGTTCCTGCACTCTTGCTGGAGCAGTCTTTGTTCTGGTTGACATCTGGTTCATTCAGGCCTGTGCAGAAACAAGCGTTACACCCCACACTTCTTAACACATAGCACACACTCAGTACAGGCCAGACCCCTCAAAAACAAACACTCTCTGTCACTCAACCTCCTACAGCAACACCACAGAACTGCACTTTTACACAGCAGCATCCATGGTAGCCCCCATGGACTAAGGCCTTTCTCTAATTTGGGGTGTGTATGACTGTCAAACCAGTTTTTCTTCCATTTTTTATATTTGGTTACACGGACTAATAATATCAGGAATTCAGCATTATGCTATTCGACATCTGTACAGTATTTTATTGATCCCTAAGGGCAGAAAAAATTATACATAATATATTTTTAATAAAGTATTTTTAGAGAGTGACATCATTGGAGAGGGGCTTTTAAAGAAATCAGAACTTAAGACATCGATCTGTTTTAGCCATGAAATGAAAGTACTGTAACAGTACTTTCAATTACACCACTACTTGGTGTTTTCTTCAAGCATTACTTTTTCAGCTAACACTTGTTGTAGTACTTACTCTGTATCAAAAAAATATTTTCATGACACTCTATATGGACAAAAATTCCCGACATTACTAATTTTCAGAGTAATTACTGATTTCAGGTGGCCCCTTACTTCCAGTGAAGGGCAATCTTAACAGTTCAGCACACATTTTGGACACCACCGTGCTGTCAAATTTGTGGAAGGACATTTTCTATACCAGCATGACTGTATCCCAGGGTACAAAGTAAGGTCCATAAAGACATTGTTGGATGAATTTGATGTGCAAGAACATTAGTGGCCCAGACAGAGCCCTGACCTTAATCACATTCAACACCTTTGGGATGAAGTGGAATGGAAATTCTGACTCAGACTGACCTCATATATGCTATAAAATGTGTGGAAACACTCCAAATGGGGTAGAAAGCTTTCCAAGAAGAATGTAAGCTGTTTTAGCTGCAAAGGGTGAATAATTCCAAATTAAAGTCTATATATTTGAATGCAATGTCATTAACATTTCTGTTGGTGTAATGGCCAGGTGTCCTAATCATTTTCTCCAGTGCAGTTGTCATCTCTTAAACAGAAATCTGGTACTAATGGTAATTCTAAAAGGCACAGTTTGCTGGTGCCTCTAGCACTTGATGCAGTGCATTCACCAAGGCCACTGGGTTTGCTCTCAGTGTCACGGCCATGTCCAGGAAAACAAAAGCCTAACTGTACTGGGAGGAATGGTGCAGCAAAACACTGGAGAATCTGCATGCTAATATTTTCTTAACAGTGACCAATTGTATTGCCTACAGCATTATTTAAGATGAACAAAGAGGCTAGTGTGGCTGAAATAACTCCTCTAAGTAAGAAATTTCAACTCCTTCCTTGGTGCCACTTATCTGATCTGTTGGTTTCAGCAAGCTGGTTGTAGCTCCACCCACATTCAGCTCAGAGACTTTCATATTCACAATTAAAATAACCTAGACTAGGCAAATGAATGCACAGATTGAGGAAAATTAACATTAACCTCACTTCTGCAGTCATTAAGAAAAACTCTTAAAGAAGAATTTCTGCAGAATTCAATTTCTGGTACATTTCAGATAATTTGATTCATATTACAACAGTTGATTTTGACTTTATCCATTGCTTATAAAGTGTTGTTACATTATTGGGTATTAATATTTACAAGACCTATTTTTCATACTTTCTAAACACCACCATGCTGTCAACTTTGTGGATAATTTGGAAAAGGACATTTTCTTTTACAGCCTGACTGTACCCCACTGCACAATGTAAAGTTCATAAAAACATTGTTGGACGAGTTTGATGTGGAACAACATGACTGGCCCAGACAGAGCCCTCATCTTAATCCCATCCAACCCTTTGAGATGAACTGGAATGGAGTTTCTGACCCAGGAATTTTTCTCCAACATTAGTGTCCGACCTCATAAATGCTAAAAAAACTTGTGGAAACACTTAAGACTCATTATTCATACATTCTTAAAATATCCTTAAATGGTTTTTGCCTCCAGCATATGGTTGTAGGTAAACTTATTATTCTTGCAGTTTTTATGGGTATTTATTGAGCTTGTACATCTAAACTCAGGAGGCCAAACAAGGACTTTTTGATTTCATCACTTCAAAGAACACTTTACAGCACCATGATCATAATCTAAGGAATTGAACACAGTGGTGTAAAGATAGTATTATTAATAAATACTCTGTAAAAGGTGTCAAAAAGTTTGGTGCAGGTAAAGAAACATTTTCCAGGAGTTTTCGGTACCTGCTGTCCAGGGTTCACTCTATTTATCAGGACTCAAGCAATTAAACCACCTATCAGAGGAGCTCCCTAAACATTTTAACAAATTACAATTTTAGTTGTGCAATTTAATGAGAGCAGATCAATGATTTTAAGTAAGGTATACAGGGTCTTTTGAATAACCACATATGAACCCTCTGAGGTTATTCAGGAAAAGATTTTGCTTTGGTAAATGAAACCGCTTATTCCTCCGGAGCATCTGTACAGATTTTCATCATCGTTAAATCATTTACATCACTCTTAAAATCTGGGGAACGTTGATCAACCCTGCAGAAATCTGGATTCATGACATGCTTTCCTTCCTTTAAAACATTAAGGAGTGAAGTGAGACAAGTGTTGATTGTAGTAGTGACAGGAACCAGATGTCAGGTCTTTCAATGCTACCTTAAAGAAAACTAATTTAGTTACATGAAAATGTTGCATGAGACCCAGGACATTTATTTATCTTACATTTATGATTTCTAAATAAAACATACATTGCAAGGCAAAATAGTATATTACACTGGGTAGGTTTAGATATCTAACGGGCAGCTGGTGGCCTGGTGGTTAGGGAGTTGTCCCTTCAATCGGAAGGTTGTGGGTTCATGTTCCAAGACTCCCACTAGCACCACTCAGTGCTGCATCGCTGGCTGCCCACAGCATAACTTGGTAAATGCAGAGAACAATTTTGTGCGGTTCACTGTGTGTGCTATTGTGTGTTCACATACTAACAAGGGACATTCTTTTTAAAACTATATAACTGCACAAACTGCATCACATTTCAACATAGTCTTTTTTTCAATGTGATTTTACCGAGGTCTTACAGAGATCTGCATATCCCACACCTCCAGTTAAGCCAGCGCAATATCCCCACCAGTTCACCTAACAAGCCAAGATTGGAGTGGATGATACCATCACCTATTAGCTACACCGTGCCTAAAGCCATCTTGACAAGCCAAGTGCTTTCAACACCATTCAACCAGCCCGGCTGGAGAGCAAACTGTCTGCTATGCAGGATCGTGCTCCCCTAGTTGCATGGATTTTGGATGACCTAACTGGTAGGCCTCAATATGTGCAACTATAGGAATGTAATCCTGAAACGGTGCGGTGTAGCACTGGAACACCTCAGGGAACAGTTTTGTCACCGTTCCTCTTCACCCTGAACCCGTCTGACTTCCAATACAACCCGGAGGGCTGACATTGGTAGACCTAATAGACCAATGTATCAGGATGATTATGACAGTTTGTGGACTGGTGTAATCACACTGGTTGTGCTGAAATGACAGCACTGTGAGCAGCCCATTTGAGGGCTTTAAAGACTGGCCATGTGGGTATGCCCTCACTGGTGTGCACATGAGTTCAGAGAAAGTTTACAAGGACTAATTATTAAAGGCCCATAATTACTTATTAGATTGTGGTGAGGCAAGGGTTTTGCAGTGGGGGCATCGGAGTATTAAGCAACAAACTAAAGTGTAGGAGGGTATTACCGATGTGCTCCAGCAGGGGTATATTCGCCAATCCCACTCACCCACGTCAGCCAGCTTCGTCTTTATTGAGAAGAAGGACGGGGACTGAGACCCTGTATATACTATAGGTGGCTAATTGCGGTCACTTAAGTATTCTCACCTACTCCTTCTCATCCCTCCTCCTATAGAGCAGCTCAAGGGGGTGCAAATTTTCACTAAGCTAGATACGGGGAGCACTTATAACCTGGTGAGCATTAGGGCTGGAGACAAATGGAAGATGGCCTTCAGTACCACCTCAGGGTGTTACCACTACCAGGTAATATAATATGTTTTGTTTACATCAGCACTCGTACTGCGGCTGCCTGATCCTTCTAAACCCTTTATTGTAGACGTGGATGTCTCTGAGTTGGGTTTGGGAGCAGCAATGTCACAGTACTATGGTTCCCCCCTAAGTAACACCCATGTGCATTCTTCTTGTGGACAGAAGTTATGAGATTGTTAACAGAGGCCAGCTGGCAGTCAAAACTGCATTAGAGGAGCGACATTGGCTGGAGAAGGCTCGATTTCCCTGTAGGTGTCCACAGAACACTGCAATTCAGTGTATATCCAGCAGGTTTAATTACAAAATTACCTACAGACCTAGTTGAAAGAATTAAAAGCTGAAGCTCTATCTCTGAGATGCCCTTTGCCAGAGGAGCGAGTGGGAGAGGAACCTATTGTTCCCCCCTGAATTAATTGTAGCACCCATTACTGGGGCTATATATTCTGAGATTGAACATTTGAATGCCAGAGTGTCGGTTCCTCAAATGACTCCTCCAGATCGTGTCTTTGTGCCTGAGGGTTCACACCCTGCCTGCTATGGGGCATCCTGAGGTACATTGTACTATAGAAGTACTTGGGCATAAATAATGGTGGCCGAAATTAATTGGGTGACCCTGTAATTGCGTGCGTCCCTCTGCCCTTATGAAATTATTGAACAGACCAATCCAGTGTCTTTCAGACTGAATTTACCTCAACATTTGAAGGTACATGAAGTACATCCTGTATTTAATGAATCTCATTTTAAGAGGCTGGACCAGGGTTAAGTGTAACCCACTTTTCCTGGTACGATCGAGATTGAGAAGGGACTCAGCCTATTGGGTAAGTGTAATAATAAAATTTTTTAATAATAAAAACAGTTAAATGTACAGGTAATCACCAATCATTTTTACAGTTAAAAAATGTACTGTTTATAATGCCGTGAGACAGTGACATATCTTTTTCCCAGAGCATATCCAGTAGTTCAACATTCTCCTGGATTGTCTTACACTTCCTCTTGCGTTTAGGTGCATTGCCAGAGGTGCATTTGCCTCTTAGGACAAAATGAAAATACGAGACCAGGAAGGCAGCAGCCAATAACTGTAAATGTGGCCAGTTTTTATTGAGTGAAAAAGTATCCCATCTACACCAATTTAAAAAAGCTTAGCACTATTAGTACTACTGGTATTTAGCTTTCCCAATTGTATATGATATTATAGCATTTGTATATTACAATGAGATTCTGAATCTGAAATCTTAATGTTGGAGAATGTTATAATGCATTACAGAATGTTATGGAATGCTATATAGAGTTATGTAGCATTACAGCGCATGATAAATTAAAATATGTAGTGTGGTTTTATATATAGTTTAATATAGTGTTGTTAAAGAGTGTGCTACTGAGTATTACTGACAATTGTTCATAATCCATTCGATTCTGAATCTTAAAAAGAGAGTAAGAGAGAGCCTTATCAGAATGCACTCAGTAAAAAGACGCTTGTGTTTTTCAAAAGAAGTGGAGGATGAACTCTAGAGGATGTTGAAAGTGTAGCTATGTGAGAGATGCCCACGGCACTAACGAAACAACAGAGGAGGTATGTAGAGAGTGGGCTTCAGCCTCGCTATATCACTATTTCTCTCTTTCACTTAGCCCTGCAGTAACAATGCTGGTCAATTTAGAAGCTTGTGGGCAGAAGGTATGGCAAGCATGTTAATGCCCTGCAGGCACCCACCCGGGTGAAGGCTTCAGCAGCTCCCACAGCTTACTGGACTGTTCCTCTCTGTTCATCTGCCCTCAGTCTGCATTCACAAAACAACTCTTCACTATGAGGGACTGTTTAGGAAATATTTCTGATTTTTACACAAACATATTTGAAACAAATACACAATCAAATATGTAACCGCCATGCATGCATCCATACTATTGAAAACTCACACATATATGAAACACTCATACAGATACAGATGAAATTGACTTACACACACACACACAAAGCACTTATACATACAGATGAAAAGGACTGACATACAAATGAAACACTCAACCAGATCAGGCTTGTGCACAATTCCGAATTGAATTGAGAATGACTCCTAAATTCCAACTCAAGGAATTCCTTTTTCAATAAAAAGAATACATAGCTAGCTACTAAAATACAGGTATTATTCAAATTGATTAAAGAGAGCTTTAATCTTTTGTGTCTTCGCTAGCTAGCATCATTATATGCTGTAATGGTATTGGTAAATGGTTACAGAACAGAAAAATGTAATATGCATTTGCATTTATCCTTCAATGTGTTTGCTGAAAATGACAGTATGTGTAATGTTTGGTTTAGGTTTAAAACTCCCCACAAACATATCACAAATATGTCATACTACTTCTGAGCCCAAATGACAATGTGGTTGTAAAACAAAATAGGAAGCAGGGACTTTATGTGAAGGGTTGCATTTTGAATGCTTTTGAGTTTGACAAGCATGGGGATAGTGGAATGGTTAAGCATGCACCTTAAAATAGAGATTCCTGTTGATGTCAGGTAATATATCCTCTTATTAGTTTGTGTTTGTTTGCTCTCCTTTATTACATATTATTTAAGATCCAACAATTCAGCAGTTTCACTGTTTGAAATATACTGTACTGTGCAAAAGTTTAAACTTGAAAATGTGTGGCAAAAGCACGATACGGCACAATCAGTTATTAAACAAGAAATCTGGTAGAGCCTAAGGGTTTTAGGCCTGATAAAATTATTGCAAGCAAAGTAAACAATTATTGCAATTACAGTGTTAGCACACTGGAAAGTCGGTAATTTTGTCAACACTAATATTAATACAGTGTGGCTGATCCCTTGGATGCAATAACAGCCTACAATCTTGCATGCATACTATGTACAAGATTTAAACAAAGCTCCTTTGTTATTTACTTTAGAAGCATTCAGAACATTATAATTCTGACGTAAAAAAACGCAGCTTAACAGTTGCACAGTACAATAGATATGAAGAAATATCACATATTCTAAACATTTGGCCAGCACTGTAAGTAATTGTACTTTAATTCATTAGAAAACATTCTGGGTCCGGTTTCTCTAAAGCTTCTTATCGCTTAGTAGTTCTTAAATTTACCTTAACATCTCACTTAATGTTATGTAATGTTTCCCAAAGCATTCATACACCAAGTATATCTTACGTACATCCCACGTTCGTAAGGTTGGCCTGGACCACTCTTAAGCTGTCTCTTAGCGAAGTTTCAGCTCAAGACGCTAGTGGCCGCCACTGAGCAGCTGTCTTTAGGAATCTTGCCAGTTTCTGCGTACATCCTGCCAGTTTCTGCATGCACCTGAACTGGAGGCAAACATATTTTTGGCTAAGTCACTCTATATTTCTTTCTTAGTGCGTGTGTGTGTGTGTGTGTGTGTGTGTGTGTGTGTGTGTGTGTGTGTGTGTGTGTGTGTGTGTGTGTGTGT
>JBBKCR010167289.1:12500-15709 GCA_037577295.1 Ladigesia roloffi | reverse complement strand
TCAGACAATTCAGAACCCATAAACACTTATGAACCCATCAACATTTTAGAACCAATCAGACACTTCAGAACCAATCAAAACTTTAGAACCAATCAGACTCTTCAAAACCAATCAACACTTCAGAACAAATCAGACCCGTCAGAACCAATCAGACACTTCAGAAACAATCAGACATTTCCGGACGATCAGATACTTTAGAACCAATCAGATTCTTCAGAACCAATAAACACTTCAGAAACAATCAACACTTCAGAATCCATCAACTCTTCAGGACCAATCAGACACTTCAGAAACAATCAGACACTTTAGAACCAATCAGACACTTTAGAACCAGTCAGACACTTCAGAAACAATCAGACATTTCAGAGCCAATCAGAAACTTTAGAACCAATCAGACTCTTCAGAACCAATCAACCCTTCAAAAACAATCAAGACCTCAGAACCGATCAGACACTTCAGAACCAATCAACACTTCAGAACCAATCAACACTTCAGAACCGATCATACACTTCAGAACCAATCAACACTTCAGAACCCATCAACACTTCAGAACCAATCAGACACTTCAGAAACAATCAACACCTCAGAACCCATCAACACTTCAGAACTAATCAGACACTTCAGAACCAATGAGACACTTCAGAACCAATCAGACATTTCAGAACCAATCAGACACTTTAGAACCAATCAGACTCTTCAGAACCAATCAACCTTTCAGAAGCAATCCTCACTTTAGAAACAATCAGACACGTCAGAACCAATCAACACTTCAGAACCCATCAACACTTCAGAACCAATCAGACACTTCAGAACCAATCAACACTTCAGAACCCATCAAATCTTCAGAACCAATCAACACTTCAGAACTAATCAGACACTTCAGAACCAATGAGACACTTCAGAACCAATCAGACATTTCAGAACCAATCAGACACTTTAGAACCAATCAGACTCTTCAGAACCAATCAACCTTTCAGAAGCAATCCTCACTTTAGAAACAATCAGACACGTCAGAACCAATCAACACTTCAGAACCAATCAACACTTCAGAACCGATCAGACACTTCAGAACCGATCAGACACTTAAGAACCGATCAGACACTTCAGAACTAATCAGACACTTCAAAAACAATCAGACACTTTGGAACTAATCAACACTTCAGAACCAATCAGACATGTCAGAACCAATCAACACTTCAGAACCAATCAACACTTCAGAACCGATCAGACACTTCAGAACCGATCAGACACTTCAGAACTAATCAGACACTTCAGAACCAATCTGACACTTCGGAACTAAACAACAGTTCAGAACCAATCAGACGTGTCAGAGTTAATCAACACTTCAGAACCAATCAACACTTTAGAACGAATCAATCACTTCAGAACCAATCAGACACTTCTGAAACAATCAACACTTCAGAACACATCAACACTTTACAACCAATCAGACACTTCAGAGCCAATCAACACTTCAGGACCAATCAGACACTTCAGAACATTGCTGTGAGGATTTGATTGTATTAGAGTGTTAGTGATGTCAGGTACTGATGCTGGAACATTGCTGTAAAAGGTATGAGAGTTTTAGTGAGGTCAGTACTGATGCTGGAACATTGCTGTGAGGATTTGATTGTATGAGGATTTTAGTAAGGTTGGTACTGATGCTGGAACATTGGTGTGAGGATTTGATTGTAAGAGAGCACCAGTGAGGTCAGTACTGATGTTGGAACATTGCTGTGAGGGTTTGATTGTATGAGAGTGTTAGTGATATCAGGTACTGATGCTGAAACATTGCTGTAAGGGTTTGATTTTATGAGAGTTTTAGTGAGGTCAGTCTTGATGCTGGAACTTTGCTGTGAGTATTTGATTGTATGAGAGCGCTATTGAGGTCAGTACTGATGTGGTGTTGGAACATTGCTGTGAGGATTTGATTGTATAAGAGTGTTAGTGGTGTTGGAATATTGCTGTGAGGATTTGATTGTATGAGAAAGTTAGTGAGGTCATTATTGATGCTGGAACATTGCTGTGATGGTTTGATTGTATGAGTGTTAATGAGTTCAGTCTTGATGCTGGAACATTGCAATGAGAATTTTATTGTATGAGAGCGCTACTGAAGTCATTACTGATGGTGGAAGATTGCTGTGAGGGTTTGATTGTATGAGAGTGTTAGTGACGTCAGTACTGATGCTGGAAGATTGCTGTGAGGGTTTGATTGTATGAGGGTTTTAGTAAGGTTAGTACTGATGCTGGAACATTGCTGTGAGGGTTTGATTGTATGAGAGTGTTAGTGATGTCAGGTACTGATGCTGGAACATTGCTATGAGGATTTGATTGTATGAGAGCACTATTGAGGTCAGTACTGATGCGGTGTTGGGATATTGCTGTGAGGATTTGATTGTATAAGAGTGTTAGTGATGTTGGAACATTGCTGTGAGGATTTGATTGATTGTATGAGTGTTAGTGGTGTTGGAATATTGCTGTGAGGATTTGATTGTATAAGTGCGTCACTGATGTTGGAACATTTCTGTAAGGATTTGAGTGTATAAGCGCGTTAGTGACGTTGGAACATGATTTGTATTCATCAGAAATTGTTATATTTATTGCTGATTAGAAAATTATTTACATGACAGCATCAGCATTGAGCTTCAGATCAGTGGTTTTCATCACGATAGCAAACAATCTATATACAGAACACGTTTTGCAACAATGAATACAACAAATGAGATTGCAATTATGAAGTAAAATGTAATGAACAAGAATTTTCATCTTAACATAACTCTGTTTTTAGCTTTTAATTTTTTTATGATCATTGTGATTTATTTTGGGGTTTTTTTGTTTATTTATTTCCACACCAGGTATGCGTGAATGTGTGTGTGTAGACAGACAGAGAGAGAGGGAGAGAGGGAGAGAGAGAGAGAGAGAGAGAGAGGGAGAGGGAGAGAGAGCTCCCCTAGAATTGCTCCTGGCCTCCCTTATGGCCCCCCTGCTCTGAACAGCCAAATATGTAAATGTAATTGTTTAAAAATCTCGAGCTGGCTTGAAAAATGAAACTAACGCTGTGTGTGTGGACTACTTAAAGCTCTACACGCGCGCGCGCTGACACACGCGCTGACAGACGCCACTGCACGGAGACACAGTCAGCTACCCAATAAGAATTTTTAATCAATCCGAGCACAGATATTGATTTTTCGTATGATACTCGTACTTGT
>JBBKCR010167289.1:0-7500 GCA_037577295.1 Ladigesia roloffi | reverse complement strand
TCTCTCAGTGATGCAGGTGAATGATGAGTTGTTGAGGAGACTGACCAATGGGAAGCTGTCGTTGTTTTCTAAGCCGCTGGTGATTCCTCGCTCAGCCGGAACCTCCGCCCCCCTCGACTACCATTCGCCGCCCGCTGAGGTGGAGGCGTGGCTTCGAGGGAAAGGATTTAGTGAACCGTGAGTTTCACACACACAGACACTAATACATACACACACACACACAAAATAACATACACAAACACACACCCTAATACATGCACACACACACACAAATATATACACACACACACAAATATATACACACACACACACATACATTCACACAAACACACACTAATACACAAATACATACTCAAATAAATACACACGCACATTCATAAAACACACATATACACAAATTCACACACACACACACACAAACACACACATTCATAACTATATATACAGAATCAGAATCAGAAAACCATATCAAATAAATCTAAATAAAATCTGAAGCATGTAAAGACAATATGAATCAACTGTGCTACAGAGACGCTTGGTATAATAATAACACAGTGGAGGTTAAAACTACCAGTGGTAGTTTGGAGTAACTGCGCTTTTAGAAAATCAGCAGTAATGTTATTTTTTGTTATATTATATTGCACGTGAAGACTGAGGCACAGAATATTAATGAAATCAAATTTATTTATAGATCACCTTCAAAAACAACGGTGTTGACCAATGTGCTTTACATTTACTATAGATTAAATTCAAACACAATAATAAACGTAAAAAAAAAAGGAAAAGAAAATTTATTTACACAGTCACACTAATTTAATAACAGAATAGATTTGGCCCACAAAGATGTATCGCCTTCACCTTGGAAAAAAGATGAGATTTTTTTAAACTGAGATTTAAAAATAGAAAGACTAGGAGCCAGCCTGATGTGATGAGGTAGTTAATTCCACAACATAGGAGCGAGCATTGGGAAAGCTCTGTCCCCCCTATTCCTAAGTCGTGCCCTTGGCATGAGTAGACGGGTCTGGTCTGATGATCTCAGAGATCTCAAGGGAGAATAAAATTTTAAAAGATCTGAAATACAAGATGGAGCCTGCCCATGAAGGGCCTTAAAAACAAACAATAAAATCTTAAACTCAATTCTCCTCTGTACGGGTAGCCAGTGCAAAGCGGCAAGAATAGGAGAAATATGCTCTCGCTTACGAGAACCTGTGAGGAGACAAGCAGCAGCATTTTGGATGAGTTGCAATCGTGCTAATGAACCCTGGCTAATGCCTGCATAAAGAGCATTGCAATAATCAAGGCGTGTTGTGATAAAAGCATGGACAGCCCTTTCGAAGACATGGAAAGATAACAATGGCTTAATTTTTGAGAGGAGCCTTAGTTGAAAGAAATATGCCTTAACAGCTGCATTTACCTGGGCGTCCATTATTAAACAACTGTCTAGTTTAAAACCAAGATTTTTTCACAGTCGACCTACCAAATGGTTTTAAAATGTTTAGGTCTACATCATGCACGTTAGGTACTAGGGATGAGCAAGTACAGCATTATCTGTATCTGTATCTGTTAACCAGATTAATGATTTGTATCTGTATCTGTACTCGGACTGGGCGGGGTTTAACAAGGAAGATGGTCAGGTTGTCTTGAAATGGGCGGGGCTTTAACCGGTATGTTATTTTAAGCATGCAATTGATATGTGTTGATCAGAAATATATTTATTGCTGATTTGAAAACTAACTACGTGACAGCATCAGCATTGAGCTTCAGATCAGTGATTTGGATTACGATAACAAACTATATACAGAACATTGTCGTGCAACAATGAATACAACACATGCGGTGGCAATTATGAAGTAAAATGTAATGAACAAGAGTTTCAATATAATCAATATAATTTTCTTTTTTTTTGCGAATTTTTTTTATGATCATTTTTTTTCCACACCAGGTATGTGTGAGTGTGTGTTTGTGTGTAACTTAATTTGTAATATTATTTATACCACAACTAGCTTAATTTTTATTTTATAAAATACAGCAAGAAAGTGTCACTCATTGCGTGAAGTAAAAAAACTGGTTGGAGAGAGCAGACAGTTTTAAAAAAATGGCAGAGAGAGGGAGAGAGTGAGAGAGAGAGAGTGATTGAGAGAGAGGGAGAGAGAGAGAGTGAGAGAGAGAGCTCCCCTAGAATTGCTCCTGGTCCCCCTTATGGCCCTCCTGTTCTGAACAGCCAAATATTTAAATGTATATCTTTTTTTAATCTCGAAATGCGCTGGCTCGAAAAACGAAACTAACGCTACGTACACAGACTATTTAAAGTGGTACACGCGCACGCTGACACACGTGCGCTGACAGACGCCACAGAACGCAGAAACAGTCAGCTACCCAATGAGAATTTTTCAATAATTTTATTCATTCCGAGCACAGATATTGACTGGAATTCCTCATATGATACTCGTACTCGTCAAAAGTGCTTTATCCTTACCGGATACTCATTTCAGCCGAGTATCCGGCTCATCCCTATTAGGTATGCCACTGGGATTGAATAGAATAACCTCTGTTTTATTTTCATTTAAATTTAAGAAATGTAATGCCATCCAGTTTTTTACATTCTTAAAACACTCCAAGACATCGTTTAATGAGTTTGCACTATTCCTTTTAAGTGGAAAATAAATCTGCAAATCATCCGCATAAAAGTGATACCGAACATGGTATTTGTTGAGAATAGCACCAAGTGGGAGCAAATAAAGTGAAAAAAGAATGGGTCCCAGAGCCTTGAGGGACTCCACATGTCAATGGTACTGAAGATGAAGTGAACTCACCAAGCCCTACTCTAAAACCTCTCCCAGAAAGATATGACTTGAACCATTTTAACGCAATGCCTTTTATCCCTAAATTATGTTCCAAACGAGAGATTAAGATATCATGGTCTATTGTGTCAAAGGCAGCAGTAAATTCTAAGAGTACCAGGATGACCGACTCACCAGAGTCACTAATAGTTAAAACATCATTACATATTACAATGAAATGTTTTAAACTCCGCCTGGAACACTTCAAGAATACTATGTGCCTTTATAAAAGATAGAATTTTAGAAAAAATGTTAGAAATGAATGGGAGTTTGGAGATTGGGCGATAATTTGATAGTGCAGTGGTGTCCAAGTTCGGCTTTTTAATCAGTGGCTGAATCACTGCTTGCTTAAAATATGATGGTACAGTACCTGAGGCAAGGCTACTGTTTATGATTGTTAAAATGCTAGGCCCAACTGTGTCCTACACCTCTATAAAGAAATGAGGTGGCACAATATCAGTGGTACATGAAGAGGTTTTCAGTTTTGCCATAACATCTCTTAGGGAAGAGAGGGACAACATTTCAAAGTGATCAAAGACCACAGCACATTCATGAGTAACATAAGTCTCGAAAGGACCTGGAGTGGGGATACTGGCTTTAATAGAGGTAATTTTTTTTACGAAAAAATTTAGAAATTTATCTTAGCCCTCTAAAGATGCTTTGTTGTAAGCTGCCTGAGGAGTGTTAAGAACAGAATTAATTGTATTGTCAAGAATGTTATTACACACAGATAAAAAAGAGATAGTTAGCTCCTCTGTATTTTGATCTACAGGGGAGGTCATCCCTTCCTTTGCCACATCAAGCGCAACAGAAAACCGAGAGGCTGTGGAGGGTTTTAACATCAGACGGACGCGGACTGGAGCACACTTTTTATCTAGCCACGGCATGGAGAAGTCAAATAAAACCGGCGCATGATCAGAAAAAATGGCTTCTAGGACTTTTACACTTGTAACGGGGAAACCACATGACAGAACAAGATCTAGTGTGTGCCCATGTACCTACCTTTACAGACTGAAGGAGGTTAAAAGCATCAATACGACTTAAAAAGTCATTTGTGAATGGAGTTTTTGGACAACACACATGTATGTTAAAATCTCCGACAATCAAAACCCGGTCATGTTTAGACATAATTTCAGATAAAAAGTGAAAAAAGTCTCTTATAAAATCCTTGTTGTATGTTGGAGGCCGGTAAATAACCGCACATAATACCGGTTAATTAACGCAGGCCCATTTCAAACACTGTTAATTCGAAACTGGGAAATTCAGCCATTTCCAAATGTAGACAAAAATACTTCTTCTTAAAAAAAACTGCAAGTCCTCCTCCTTGACCCGTAGTCCTTGGAGAATTAAAAGATGTACAATCACTAGGTAAAAGCTCAGAAAACAGCTTGACTCACCCACCCTCATCCAGGTTTCAGTCACAAATAAGAAACCCAGATCATGAGAGGAGAAAATCGAGAACCGAAGTGATGTAGCGTTAAGAAAACGCGACACCGAACAGTCCGAGTTTTCAGGTGCAGGGATGGATGTCCTGTAGCGGTCAGTGGACAGTCTGTGGCTGAAGGTTCTTCTTGGTTCTGATCATTTCTGCACAATTATTATTATTATTATTATTATTATTATTGTTATTATTATTATTATTATCATTATTATTATTTATACAATTTTGAAATAACTTATTTAATTGAAGGTGGAGAAAGAAGAAGGCAGCAGCAGCAGGTTATGGCCCATTTAAAACAGGTGAACTACCATAATTAGAAACTTCAAACAAAAAGCGATGGTAACTAGCCACATATACTGATGGCTATTCAATAAAACAAAAAGCTGAAGTTAGTGTGTTCAGGACACAGAGACCTCTATCTACCTACCAGAGATATCACATGTGAATGTGGTTGTTTTAATATTACATTCTTTTTAAACCAGCAGTTGGAAGTGTTTGTGTGCACCGCGGAGCTTTACTGCTTGGAAAGTTCGTGGTGGTCAAAAGTAATGGGACACAGCGATTTTAGCAGCTTTTGGCTATAACTCCACAGGTTTTATGGCAAATGAGAGGTCTTTGAAAAGGTCTCACCAAGCCCTATCTAACTGTGAAGTTGGATGTGGATTAGTGCTTTCTCCGCGGATCTGTACCGTTCGTAATATCCTTTGAGTGCCTCAGAACCAATTTTACCAGGCTCATTTGCAATGCTATTTACTGAAACCTTGAATGGGAAAATTACGTAATTTGGGTCTTAAATCATGCCTGCAAACTAGTGATAGGGAATACACATGCTATATAACATTTGTAACCACAGTCTATTTTATTCATGATGTCTTGTCGACATTCTTTGGCGCTCAGAGTGTTAAGTACATACAGAATATTACTCAAATGAAAAAATGTGTTAATATCAAGAACAGCCCTCCGCACAGCAAGAAATAACCGTTTTACTGTCTGTGGATCCCTGTTATCCCTTTTAAACTACTAAATACTTTCTGTGTAATCGCACAGATGTGTGAAAATGTGTGAGGTGTCACATGCAGAACATCAATACGTAACTCTGCTTGTGTACATTTTGATTGGCTGTGAGATTTTAACCCCGAATGGAAACGTCAGAGCACCAGGCGCTGTCTGTATATTGTATATCCTTAAAAATTCTAAATAATAGAATTGACTTCCCCATTTGTGTCTGAACACCCCCCTCTCAGCTGTCTCATTCTAATCGCCCCCCGATAGGTTTCAAACGCCCCCAGGGGGGCAGTACCGCCCCCGTTGGGAAATGCTGCTCTAACAGATCCGAGTCTACGTAGGAAGTACAGCAACTCTGACCACTCCTGTAAATTTCAGGAGAGTGAAAGACCAGTCCAGCTTGTTGTCAATGTGGACACCAGGTATCTGTGGTCCTGAACAGACCCCTCTACTGGACAGGGGAGTGACAGGAGGCCCTGATCTTCTCAGGTCCACCACCAGTTCCTTTGTCTTTTGGATGTTGAGTTCCATTCATCACTATTCACCTCCATTCATCCCCATTCACCTCCATTCATCACCATTCACCCCCATTAATGCCCATTCACCTTCATTCATCCTCATTCTCCTCCATTCATCACCAAGACCAAGCTGAATCTACATGTCACATGTACTGAAGCTCTATATAAGTTCTATATAAACGCAGCACAGACGGGAGAGTGGTGGTTTTGTAAATTATGACGTTTATATTTCCGCCCACAGTGCCAGTTTAAACCCAGTCTAAACCAGACTAACAGCCAGGGTTCCTCAGGATCTGCTCTAACTGGAAGAAGAAGGTTCTGAAGGTTCTGAGTGTATCCAGAACATCTGAGGTGCCCCTGGTTCACCTCAGCGTCACATGACAGAAACATGTCTGAGCAAAAGCTGCAGCTCCTCCATCTCTGTCCATGTGTGGAGTTATACTGGCACATCTATAATACTGTGTGTGTGTGTGTGTGTGTGTGTGTGTGTGTGTAGGACGGTGCAGTGTCTCAGGGTCCTCACTGGAGCTCAGCTGTTTTCCCTGAATAAAGAGGAGCTGCGCGCTGTTATTCCTGAAGAGGGCGCCAGAGTCTACAGCCAGCTGACTGTACAGAAATCCCTGCTGGAGGTACACACACACACACTCACACTCACTCACACACACACACTCTCTCTCTCTCTCTCTCTCTCTCTCTCTCTCTCTCAGACACACACAAACACTAATTATTGAAAGGTATGGATAATACTGGCCTGGTCACTGTTTATTGAATGTAAATGCATGCTGGGAATGGGTTTTCCCTGGATGGCGCCCCCTGTGGTTCGTCTTCCTGGGAGACAACGGCGGCCTTTCAGTCAAGAAGAAAGTTTTATCTGAGACAAAAAGACTAAATCTATTAGTCAGGGGGTGAATAATTTCGCTTACGACTGTGTATATATATATACAGTGTTGTGCAACTTCACACTTTTCATGAACTAGTTCAAAGTTCAGTTCACACATGCTCAAAGTGAACTGTTCACATTCATAGCTCACAATTTAAATTTTGAACTAGTTCAAAGTTCAGTTCATTTAATTTTTAGGTGCGATATATAGTCTAAATGAAAATGTATTTTGTTTTAACATACATCTATAACCTACCTACATTCTTGCATATGTGGACATGTATAGACAAAGGACACAAAATATGATACTTATTTATGGTTTATTTATCTCTTGCCCCAATACTCAACAAGGGAAGAAAAAGAAAAGTACTGTGAACACATATCGGCATCATATCCATCTCAAATGAACAGAACAGAATATTTATTATTCAGCAAAATATCTCTTTAGTTTTATATATATAAAAAAACTCTCACGCTTCTTGAAGGTGTGTGCCACCAACTCACTGAACTATTAAAAATAAAAACTTTCAAATACAGAAGTAAGTAATGAACACTCCACAGACCATGCCTACAGCTTCAGTCCAAACTGTTTTTTGTTCACGTTTAACAGCAGTTGCTTTTCAAAGTTGGCATTTCCCAATCGGTTTCTCCTGGGCCACTGGAGCACTTGATGGGATTGCTGTGTTATTTTTGATGAAGAGCTTCTTCAGTTTGGGCTGCAGCATGTATTCAGTAAACACGTCAGTGGTTGGGGCGTCCAGATAGATGTCCACCTCAGACTTATTGACAGCTGATGGGCTTTGCTTGAACTTAAAA
>JBBKCR010167252.1:0-15713 GCA_037577295.1 Ladigesia roloffi | reverse complement strand
TATCTATCTATCTATCTATCTATCTATCTATCTATCTATCTATCTATCTATCTATCTATCTCTCTCTCTCTCTCTCATATATATATATAGATAGATAGATAGACAGATAGATAGATAGATATATAGATAGATATAGATATATATAGATATATATGTATATATACAATACAAATTTAGAAAACACACACAAGCTCACACTCACTATAACATGAACCTGTATGGGCTTTTACAGGCCAGAGTTGTAAAGACTCTTATGTTTACACTAAAATCTGACCCTGAGGGATTTGTTTTTCCTCAGTCAAAGGCAAAGTTTGTGCTAAAAGACAAAAAAAGTACACACGTCTGCTCATACACTGCATTGTTTTTTGTCTCGAGGTGTTTTGAGACAAAACAGGAATAGCATCAAAGAGGGCAATATATATGAGAGTAAGAATGACAAAAAGAAAGGGGAAAGAGATGAGGGGGGGACAGAAATCATGAAAGAGTGAGAAAAGATGAAAGAGCGTGGGGCGAGGAGAGAGGGACAGATAGGAGGCTGCATCACTCGACAAATAAGGGACAGGAATGTGAAAGACCGAATGTTAGGGGAAGGTTTAACAATGGGAAGAAGACAGCATCAAACTGCATGTATGTGTGTGAGATAAATGTGTGAGTTCGGATTCACAACACGTATGTGCTGAACATTAAAGGTGTGCGCACATCATTTTGCACTTATCCCAAACAACTTGTATGTGGAATGAAGTGATTCCCAATATTTACTTGATTTGAATGTGCACATAATTTTCAGATAATTTTCACATGGATAAAGAATAATCAAACCGGTTCTGCCTTTTAGTGTATTGTGTGTGGATGTGGTATTTTATACACTTGGAAATTTTAAAGCAGGTAAATTCAGCACAATGTTTTCTGTGTGGTAGATCAGTCATGGCAAGTTTGTTTCTTTAACTTAATGCTGGAGCTAAAAGTCTTAATTTAGACACTAGAAACATGTGGCTATACGTTCACATCATGTTTTTTACATGCCAAAATCATTACAAAAGTGGAAAAAAGCAGTTATGCTGTAGTGGTAGATTTTGCAAAGTATTTTGTCCATTTTTATAGTTAACATCATGTCATGGAATGTAAAAGACCACATATGGAAGTCTATTTAAAATTGAAATATTAAAAATAATACTGATAATAATATTGTGTTTTTATGGCTGTGCTTGAGAGACACAATCGACTGGAACCAAATTCCCTGTATATGCACACACATATACTGGGCCAAATAAAACGATTCTGATTCTGATTGACATTCCGAATTTTGCCATTTCGTAGCTAATGTCATGTTAATAGGGAATGCTTTATGTGATTTTCCTTTATATATTATACTGTAGATACCCAACCCAACCACATACAATTTTATTACATTTTTTAAAATACAAAACAATATAGCAATCTAATATTATTGTTACATATATACATACCAAGCTAGCTAACACACTTGTACACTGCAATGACCTGAAATTAAATGTATTATGAAACACTATCATACACCAACACCAGCTACTCTAACTCTGCTGAACTGGAGGTGCTGGGGACAAAGCAGTAGCGTAACTATCGCAGGTTCAATCGCACACGGGCCAGTGATCTCTCGGGGCCCGTCACTACCCCAGACCCGCCTCCTTAAAAAAAAAACCCTCAGCATTAAAAATCCAACCATCAAATAAAAATGTGCGGAATCCAGGTCTGCAGCGGTTTGCAGAAAGCTCCAGGGAAGGAGGGAAGGCCATGTAGCACCATCAGCCAAAAAATGCTAAAGCTCGGGCTGTTTAGTTTTGCTGCAGAAATTACAGCAGCATGCACGTTTTTGTATTTATAATTGCAATCTATATAAACTACCTCTGTGCTTCTGGATCAAATTTACGCACATGGGCTCATTATTATGTTGATACGCCACTTGGACAAGGAATGGGTATCATTAGGGTTTTAATGAAAGGTATATTGATGTAGATAATGGATATTGATACTGATATTTATCAATAATAATGCATGGTCAATAATGGAAGGTTAACAAATATTTAAAGCATCTTAAATGACAGATGTGTTATTTCAGTATAGACTAATAAATACAGATATACCAACTTAGTCTTAATATCCATCCCTACCTCTTTTGGAATGATCATAGAAGTCAGATTATATGATTTCTGAGGTCTAGTACCAGCTTCTAGTACTTGTTAGCTACCTCAGGCTCCAGAGCCAAACTCAAAAAGCTAAGCATGATCGATTACACTTGCAGTAAGGTATATAAGTATGTACATTTGATTTCTGGTCGAACCAGAGGTGCATTCAAGCCTTAGCAAAGGTGGAAGGTTACTTTAGCGCTGCAAAAAACGAGCTGCACCTGCTCACCTTTTCTTCAGACTCTCATAAGTCATTGCTCCCACAAGTAACAAAAACGTAGCAGCCCACAGCGGCTCCCAGAGCAGCGGCCTACATACCGACTTTGCTCTGTTACATGCATGGCAGAAGGAGCAGGAGAGAGAAAAAAAGAGGCGGAATACTCCCTAGGGTGCTACAAACATACTTTAGAGCTAAAACGGATGGATTTCTTCCTCCCTCTCAGCCTCCCTTGGAGATGCTTGCTGTTTTTTGCTGACTCATTAGGTCCTCTGATGAGTAATAAGATGAGGCTTGTAGGGGAAAAAGTGACAGAGCGAGAGAGCGAGAGAGAGAGAGAGAGAGAGAGAGAGAGAGAGAGATAGAGAGAGAGAAAGAGATTGAGAAAGAAAGCGAGAGAGAAAGCGAGAGACAGAGAGAGAGAGAGAGAGAGAGAGAGAAAAAGAGAGAGAGAAAGATTGAGAGAGAAAGCAAGAGAGAGAGAGAGAAAGAGAGAGAGAGAGAGAGAGAGAAAGAAAGTGAAAGAGAGAAAGAGAGAGAGAGAAAGAGAGAGAGAAAGAGAATGAGTTCAAAGCCATAACTCGCACATTGATTTATGGGCATTAGCCTCAGAAATGATGCTGTATTTATTCTGAAAGAGATTTGGCTGAGAGGGAAACAAAAAAACTACAATTACTTTCTCGGCTGTGTGCTGAAATACTGTTGGAATTCTGTTGGCTTTTTCTGATTAGCCTGCGGTTCCCTCAGCAGATCACAAACGACTGCATGATTAGCCCCAACAGGTGGAGGTCTCACAGACAGGCGTTCAATTTCTCATGCTGCTAATAATTATTTCATGATGTCTCTACTCTGAAGTATGAATACACAAAAATACATCCTAAGACATCACCTTATTTGCTAAAATGTTCCACCTTTTGTTCTCGATCAGTTCTTCTATTAACTTCTGTTCTGTTTCTTTCCTTTTTCCACTATGTCTACCTTTAAAAAAATATTCAAGAATGTGTTTCCTGATCAAAATAATGATCTTTAATACGTTAGGCAGTGAAACATGAGCCTCAGAGTTTGTGCTGTGACTGCATGGCCTTTTACCTGTTAAAATGTTCATTATATTGTATTTTCTGAAACACATTTTTAATGAAACACCATGGTACATCTCTCAAAACATTTCTGAGTATAATAATTTGATCAAGGTAACTGTCACAGGGTTCAAGGCAATCACAGAAGGTTCAGTTCAGGTCATGCAGAATGAAAAATGTGCCTGTCTTTAGTACACATGTGCAAGCCTGAAAACGAGACATGTGAGTGTGAAGGAGCATTTTAATTTAAAGAACTCTTAAGTCAGCAAAGAACATTTACATTTTCTGAAGAACCCAGGAGAGGTCTGAATCCAAGTCAAGAGTGATTAGAAACACTCACAGCAAACTTGTTGCACAAGCAAGAGCACTAGAAAAGGTTCTGCTTCTGATGGGCCTGAAACTCAGGCCATTGTGTTGGTGAGGCAAGCATGTTCCCCCTGAGCCATGGCCTGAACAGCTGTGGAGGGTGGGTCACTGCACCTATTTTTGGAGGAATTTCCCAAAACAGGGCAAAAAGAGAAAAGCATAAAACTGACCAGGACCCAACCTGAGCTGAAATGTTTCTTTTAATTACACATCAAAAATCCACTTAGGAGTTGGAAAAAACTCAAGAAAGTAGCAAGTAGTAATTGATGTGCATATTGCCTACATAATCAATCCATTCAGTCTTATCCCCTGTGGATTCATCCAAGATGGCAAAGCGTGGCCTCTCTGGGTGCAATACTTCAGAGCAGACGTGTGGCTTCAGATGATTTTCACACCAAATATTTGCTAACATGCATATCAGGACAACTGGTAAACACGTCTATCACTCTGCTACTATTAAGATAGCAACAAGAGAATAACCTTGATGATGGACAGCTGGACAAGTTACATGGTGTGGGCAGCTGGTGGCCTGGTGGTTCTGGGTTTGATTCCCAAGACTGCTAAGCACCACTGACGTACCTTGAGTAAGATACTGCCCCCACACTCTGCTCCCCGGGGGCTGTGTTCCTCGCTACCCACTGCTTCGCTTGGTGAATGGGTTACATACAGAGGAAGAACTTGTGTACGTATGACGGCGGTCACTTTCACATTAAGGGAACCAGGTCCTCAGACTGTAGTGTTTGTTTCCTAATGCCTTTGGTTGGGGGAATGTGCGGCATTGCGGCAAGCAAGCAGGGGTCCCTGCTTGGCTAAAAGCTAATATCAGCCTGTCAGCTATGCTGTCCAACATGCTTGTAATTATTTGCTCCCTGGACAATAAACTGAACTACATCTGACCCCACCAGTGAATGAGTGACACAGCAGTGCTTATGTTCCAACCATTGCTAATGTAAATAATGCACATTTCATTAGTAAGCGCCAAAACACCCATGAGAATTTAACCCTTCACTCTCACGTCAGTTCTTCCTAAACAGTATTTGGACAAAAGGGGGTGATTGTGCTAGACTGGGTTTACACAAACCATTCCTGGAAAGGTTCATGGATGACTGCAGAAGTAAACATGCTGCTGACAACCTGAGACACTGTCACAAGGTCAGGACATAAGGCTGCCCAGACAACAGCGAGCCCAACCTGTCCTGGCCATCAAAGCAGCATGCAATTGTTCAGTTGTTCACTTCAAGGACATTGGGGGGATACATTGTATATGTCAAGGCTTCCACGAGATATGCAGACCAGCTGGAAGACATTTAAATTATCTCTGAGTATCACAAGAGTGTGCTTCAAAGCCTCCACCAGCATCACTGTGCCAAAGAAGATGTCAGTTTCCTGCCTCAATGACAAATATCCCATTGCACTCACAAATCATCATAAAGAATCATCACAGCTGCTCCCTCACTGGAAAGCATCATGACGCACTTTGAGAGGTTTGTCATAAAGCACATCACAGCCGGCTCCTCACTGGTCCCCCGGAGTTTGCATGAAGCCATCAGCACCACACTTTACAACCCTTTACCTCGTCCACCTGTGCCTAGACACCCTCACTGGGCCTAGACACCTCCCTTACTGAGCCTAGACACTTCCGTCACTGGGCCTTCTTGTTTCCAGGAAGTTTCCTGTTTTCCTGAACGCACCTCTCCTCACTCCTCACATCATAGAGGCTAGAGAGACATTCTCTGTTGCTGCATCAGAGCATGTTACAAAATTACACAACCTCAGCTCAGTGAACACAGCTGAAAAAATATCGGTGTCTTCTCCCCCTCAGTAGCAGTACATGCTACATCTACAATCCACCAGCATTGTGGATGGCAAAGGGTTCCACAGTGTACAGGTCTTTACTGCCAGGAAGGGGAACAGTCTCTTTCCCCAGGCCATCAGACCTCTAAATCAGAGCTGAATTATTACAACTGCATTTCTCAAATACACAGACACACACTGAACTGAAATTCTCTTCTCTTCTAACTGAACATCCTCCCAAACAAATGGCATATAGGCACCAAACTCTTTCACCATTAACAAAATTATTGTCACTGTAAATGCCATTTATTTATTATATACTACACATTTTCTGTCATGTTGCTGCTTTTGATGCAGTTTTTACACAAGAATTCATTGTATACTTTCACCTCTCCATTTTTTGCTACTGCTACGATACAGCATGTAAAAATACGGCATTCATTTAAACACGGACTGTAACTGCTCCTGTGGGCTGCACTGTATGTTATCACTGCCATAACATCACCGTCTGTGTAGGCGTGGATGGGTTGTTCTTGCTGTCAGCAAGTCAGCCTGTGTTTTATTCCAGCATTTAACATTCATATGGTCATTTGTCTTTGAAATTAGTGTTTTTTTAACGGTAGCCCTTCTATAATATCACTCTCTGTGTAAGGTTGGACTATCCCTACTGTCTGATCACATACTGCCTTATTAGTCACCTGAGGAATAGCTTTTCTTTTGTTTCTCCTGATATCACGCCAATGCACAAGCATCAATCTCAGTGAACAAACATCTCTTAAACCTTGTACTACTCATAGTACAACCTAAACAAGGCTCTTTCTAACGGTGTGGTAGAATCCCTGATGCTAATTTCTTTAAAAAGATTTCTTCACTGATACTACCTACTCATCGATGATCTGAAGAAGATGAAGATTTTATCAAAATTAAGGAATATAAACACACAATTAATTGTCTACTGAAACCAGAATGATGTTTATCCTGTGATGAATGTTGTAATATTAACTTTCTCCAGGAAGTATTCCATAATAACAACCACTTAATCACTAACGAGAGAGAGCCCACTGCAATAACAAACAGAACAAGTTAGCTATACATTTAGAACTGCAATTTCCTTCCAGCAAGCAAAACAGTGCCGGTTGTAGACCAAAATTACCAGTGGCTTCAAGGGGGGGCCATTGTGTTTTTTTAGGGGGGCACATATAACCAGTGTGCGAACTACGGTGTACCATGATGTCCGGGGGTGGGGGTGGGACTGGGATTGGGGAAGCATTTGCACACGTAGTATTAGTTCCATTCTTCGAGCCAGCGCATGTCGCGATAACAAATATATTTTAATATTTTTGACTGTTAAGACCCCCCCAAAAATTTGAACCTATAAGATTCGGGTTCTCTGCTCTTCAAAATGATCAATCCCACAATGAGACCTTTTGCCTGTGATGACAGTAATTCTTGCTCAAGGTGGAAATGGTTCCAACTCCTACATTGTTTGTGAAGACCAGTCCTGTCCTTGCAGTTCTATTCTGTTGCTGTCCAGTGGAGACACTAGTCAAATTTCTTCACCTCTCCTTTTTCCCTCCAGAGGCATTAAGTCACTCTGAATAGCCTCAACCATTTCAACATGATGTGATACAATTTGAAACCACTTCACAGACTTCAGGTTATTAGTATTGTGGTATGAAGTAAAATCTTTCAAGGTCAGTTTTTTAAAACCACCTCTAAAAATATTTCATAAAAAGATAACAGTAAAGGTTCTATGTGTGATGCCACATAAAAACCACATTTCTTTCTATAAAGTTATAACTTGTTCGTTTGGAAAAAAGGTTAATGTGTGTCAGGAATATTTGTAGGGGTTTAAATAATCTTTACAGAATATAAATGCTAAAAAGTGATGGCTTCTTCCTCCGACCTTTCCATCAGTGGTCACACACCCTCTTCCTGTTCCATCTAACAAACTTCCTCCAGATTGTGGCTGGCACCAGACTTCACAACCATAGAAAACCTTACAGAAATGTCTACAGACCCTTACAAATTTAAATTAGAAACAAATGGTGAAGAACCGCTCACTGACAGTTTCCTTCGGGAACCAGAAGTGGCTCTTCGAAGTCATTCTACAAAGAATCCTGTTAAGTGTAATAATGGCACTCGGAAGTTACGTTGCTGAAAAAATTGACTACCCAGTTTTGGACAAGCTTGTAATTCTAATTCTAAAATACACACTTCCATAGATAAAGATGAAGGGGTGCCAGAAAAGTACCACTTTGGGCTATGAGTGATTTCACTTTAGCTCTTTACAAACCATCAATTGAAATGTTATTTCAGGACACTGACCTAAATCGAAAAGGTAGATAAGCACACCATTTCATGACACTAGTCTGCCCAGAAAGTGTTTTAAATGTAAGCATGTGAGGTTTTGCAGACCCAGTTTAAGCTTAAGCCTGGGAAAAGAAAATAATTATATTTTGCAATATCAAAGCAACTAATGCTTTGGAACTGCTCCAGACCTGCATGTAGTCTTCATTAATCAGAATTGTTTCTCAACACAAGGCTGGTTCAAAAGATATCTAGCTTTTCAAGCTTTCATGCTAAACACCACCAGTCATAAAATAGAAGCAAAAGTCCAGGATGGGCTTCAGGTTCCCATGACCCTGATAAGGATTAAGCGGTTACTGAAAATGAGTGTGAATGAATGAATAATAAAAAATAAATCATTTCCATATCTACTTTCTCAACATTTATTAAACATAAGCTGTTTACGAATTTCAAGAGTTAAACCAATTCAGTCTGAGGGCTTGTGGTGGAGCCCTGCATAAGCAGATCCACGTTTGATGCAGTTCCATACGCTGGAGCCCACTGTGCCTGAAATTGGATTGAGGCTAGGCTTGAATGTGGACTTGTCAAGAAAAGTGATGCGCTTCAATGCTTCAAGCTCACACATAATAATTAGTTCTTATCTTATTGTCCAATTGATGAGATTACAAGAGGATATTTGCGCTCAGGAGGCTAAAACAAACCCGCTTGCCTAAACACCTTCCAAATTCAAGCTAGAGGACTCAGTCTGATGGAGAAAAATACTAGTGTGGTGGACAGACAGAAACCTGTGGAAGAAAATCAACAAAAGATTTTTATACACACACACACACACACACACACACACTGCCCTGACTGCTAGTAGCACCTCTGAGGTGTAAGGTAAGGTACCAAAACCACACATTGCTCCCTGGCTGCTGTGTCCCTGGTTGCCCGCTGCTTCTCTTGGTAAATGGGTTAAATACAGAATTCCATGTTGTTCACTTTTCACTTTTACATTTTACCTTCACGTTTACACTTTACTTTCACAAACACACCTCACTCCAGTGGTATAGCAAGGGCATTATAAAAAAGTGCAAATTTGATCTTCTTGTTTATTAATTGTTGCTACATGTGAGTTTGATTGTTGAAACTCTAGGTTGAAATTTGTATTGAAGAATGGTTGAAGCTAAAATTGCATGCATGCATGTAAGGGGTTCCAAATAGATGGCCCAGTCACTCAGAGCATTAAGATTTTAAACAAAACACATCAAAATGTATTTACTTATACATACCTGTGAATACAGTTGATTTCAGTGATCTCAGAAATTCAACTATAAAATTTTATTTAATTAAACTTAGGTGTTCAAGTTACCTCATGTCAAATATATATTAAGTAGCTTTGACAGTTTGTTAGCAAGATGCCCACTAATATTTACCTGCTAGTCACATAGATTTATTGGTAGGCAAATCATACGATTCATTTAGCACCATGCTTACAGCAAAAATGCATAAGCACTTGAAATGAATTGATGAAAACTGTTTATTACACTGTCTCTCACTTCTCCTTATGTAAATTAACAGTCTGAATGTGTTGGGCAGACACAGGTAACAGATTCAGTACAGCAAATGACACAGTATAATAGTTCCACTCAGATTAGATCAGTTCTCCTCTCCCAGCGGATCCTGCAACATTTAAGTAGAAATTCTACAACTTTGGGAAAAATAAGAGACCACTGCAATTTATTTTTAAATCGTACTCTGTGAGTATGATAACCATTTCATGCCAGTGTCTGTTCAATTCTTACACAAGCACCTCATTCTGCATTATGAGGAACTGATTACTAATCACCGGAATCAGATCTTATTTAATGAAGAAACGTATAAAAATTCTGCTGTAATCGACACTCTCCTCTCGCATGAAGACCAGTTGGATGGCGAAACATTACTAGAAGTGCATTAAAGGTAATTTTTGCCATTTTGTTTAAGAATGAACAAGAAATGTGTTTTATTTGAATTAATTAATTAGGTTCTATAAGAAATATTAATTTTCTTATATTGATATGTGATCATTTCCTTTAAAATGTTGCTTTAAAGAACAATATTTTTATTTGGAAATTAAAGAAACGAAGGCAAAGTTCATCTCAATCGGTATTTGTATAGTATAAACTAAAACTGAATGTTTTTGCAGCGTCTCTTATTTATTTTCAGAGCTGGATTTGCAATATCTCTCAACTAGAGAACATTTATCTATATTGCAATAAAGATGTCAAACAATGCCTCTTGCTGGGTTATTGGAAAAATGTCAAGAAATGTCATCCTCTGGTACACAGGCTGCCCCTTTCAGGGGATATTTTAGCGTGGATGGAGACTTTCAAACCACTCAGATCACAATGCCACCTGGTATGTTGTGCACAGGCACTTTAATTTCTTCCTGCAAGCTTCATCCTGACATCGGTTTGCATTTCGGACATCTCTCAGATTTGGCCAGTGATTCTCACACCCAACCTGACGGCTCCAGGTATGTTTCCCTGCACCCTTTAACTTCTGTGCAAGAGGTGAGGTGTGATTCAGCCCTCCTTGGCAGTGTTTCTAAGATGCAGTGTTGAGCATAGCCCATGAAATAGATGCCCTGAAATAGAACAGTCCTTGGCCATTTTGCAGGTGCCATGCATTCATTCGGGTGACATTAAGGAAATAAATGAAGATGCGCATGTACCTACTGCTGTACTTGAATCTGTGTCCAGACATTACATACTGATCCATGAGATTTTGTATTGTCGAACCTAATATCTATTCACAATTAATCTTATTATTCTCATCCCATCTTCTGGATACATTCTTGCAAGGATGATTGCATTGTCCAGCCATCTGGTTATGGTGATTTTCTCATCTGTGCAAAACACTAATGAATCCCCTCTTGCTTCTTCACAGAGAATGTTCAAGTTTCATTAACTGTGTCTTAAATACCTGATTTTTAGTGTTTTCAAGTAGGGAAGGGAGCAGAAAACATTAGTTGTGAACGTCATCACACAGGTGGAGAACCTCAGGTGCCATGCCAAGTTCTCCACTTGCTTCCGGGCATTATTTAAACCTAGATGTAAACTGATGTCCCTGCTTTCACCCAGACCTTGAAGCCTCAAGGCTTGTTTTTGGGGGGGATGTAATTGTTTAGTGAAGTGTTGATATCTGACTTGAATAATTTACTCATCAATGGACTGGAAATCCTCCAACTCCATGACTGATGAGAAACTGAAGTACAGAGTACATTTTATAAAAAATGTTATAAAATTGGTCAGGTTTTCATCCAAAAAGTTGGAAGTACCTCATCATCCATTCAGATCTATTCATTTTCATTGACTGCATCCACATTTCTGACAACTGGATGACCAATACTAGCAGGTATTGGTGAAGAATATAGTGAGAGGAAGGACATGACGCAGGACATGGTGCGATTAGTACCCAGAATGTTATACAATTGTGAGGCAAAGATTTTTTTTTGTTTCCAGAATACTTATAGATTTGTTTTTAGACAATTTCATCAATAATCATGTCAGGAAAAAGGTTTGAGACAAATTTACCCCCTCTCTCCATAAAACAGTTGTCACTCAATAGTGCTACTTTTGACAGCAATAGTGATAACAAAACACTTGTTTCCCTCACATATGCAGGCACAACACACACACAAAACACCTTTTTTTAAATGCTACCATCGCACACTATATACCCTGTTAAATGATACGTAGGTATGAAGATATGAAGACATAGATACTAAGGATGAGCCGGATACTTGGCTGAAACGAGTATCCGGTACGGATAAAGCACTTTTGACGAGTATCATATGAGTAATATCTGTGCTTGGATTGAATAAAAATTCTCATTGGGTAGCTGACTGTGTCTGCATGCAGTGGTGTCTGTCAGCGCATGTGTGTAGCACTTTAAGGGGTAGGCCCCGTCCAGTCGTAGTACAGATACAGATACAGATCATTTATCTGGTTAACAGATACAGATACAGATAATGCTGTACCTAAGAGATATCTCCCAAAACTAGTTTTTAGACAATCTTTTGGTATCCAATAACACAGTAGATCAAATGTGATCTTTCATTGTGATCACATGGAAAAGGGGCATCATTAGAGTGTGGATTAATTTCTCAATAAACTCTCAGATACTGGACAGAAAAGTAAGCAGGTCAGAACCACAATGTGAAATATTGATGATGGGTGGGGCAAGGTGGTCATGCAACTGGACAGCTTTCAGTGTTTTCTGGACAAAATTAAGAAAAAGAGACCTAGTGCCTCCAAACTGACAAATGACATGCACATCTTTGGAATGTTTGGTGACTGTAAGTATAAAAAGAGACAAGAAAATGCCACCACTGGCACATATTCAAATGAGGTCAACATGAAAGCAAACATTAATTCATTATCAAATCAGATGCACACAGATGTTCAACGCAACTTCAGAAATTGGCAATACATATTTCACCCTCTGAGCATATAAATTCAAGATTATTTCAATACAACTACAAGAACAAAAGAGTACAAAACAGGCTGTACCATACATGTAAATGGTTGTAAAGCCTTTGTTTTCCGGGGGGCATATCCCTTTTCCAACCCTTTCTTCTTAACATTCATTACTCATAACATTTCTCATCCTATCTTAGTTCATTCCTCCTGTGTCTGAAGGTTTCGCACCAGATTTTCTATGTGAAAACAGCTCAGTTGTTGTATTGTTTCTCACAAGAGGTTTACACTCAAAGTCCTCTGCAGCTGATAGATGTAATTTGGTTTGAATATTATGGCGTCAAAAAGAGTCTGATTACAGCAATGTAAATACTATATTATTGGTATTTTTAAAAATAAATTTAAAAGGTATGTATCGCTACAGGATCCACTGTCTGTCAGGGATGGGGACTTTAATGGTAAAAGTTTATTAGAGGCTGTCCTTTTTCTAGTTTTGGAGTTTTGTTTTTGGGAACTTTTATTATGAAAGGATGTTTTGGCTTTTGTGTGATCTTTAGTTTCAGCTGTGTTGTGTTCAGGGTTTCTGTTTTGTCATTGGTTAGTGGGTTTAGGGATTAGGTGTTTAGTTTGGTGTAAGGACTGACCTACATGATTTGCATTATTGCTTACTCCTGTCTCCTTTTGTTTTCAGAAGCCTATAGTTTGTGAGTCTGGCTCTCATGCCAGGTTTTGTTTTGTAATTTCTCTAAATAAAGTATGATTCACGTAGACTTTTCATTGTTGCGAGTATGCCTGCCTTTATTGTAGGAGAAGGAGACAAGACATGAAACTGACCTTCTTTTTATTTTGTTACATGTATTCATGAAGCCAGCAAAAGCCGTTAGGCTTTGGTAGGCTAAAAATGAGGACTGTATGTATGAACAAAATATTCTAATAAAAAAGCTGCACAATTTCCCTTTTGTCCCACATAAAGTTAATCAGCCAAGGCATATTTGGTGTCCAAATTTGCCTCTTGAGTATTAGAAATAGCAACAAAAATAACACAAGTAAAATACATCTTAAAGAAAATTAGTTTGAGTGAGATGGGAGAAATTATTTCAAGCCTGTTTATAGAGATGTGGAGTCCTTCATGTGGAGTTTTGTTCAAACCACAGACTGCCATACGGGCTATAACTCATTAACTAGGCTGATTATCCATTGAGGAATGTTATAACCCGTATTTTTACTAATCCTTAGGTTGGTGCAGAAAGTGAAGAAGTGTGAAAAGACAAGCCCCTAACTTAATTTGTTAAATGCCAAAGCTATTTTCATTATCCAAATTGTTACTGCACTACTGTGGCAATATTGGCTCTCTTTTATACTTTAAACAAAACACAATAAGTTGTAAGTATGTAAAAAATGGCCAGTGCTGTGGATGTAGACTTGTATATTGTAGATCTTTATTGTCAATACGTAAAATGCATCTCAATTTATGAGAAATTTGCATGCTATTATTATAAATCAAGGGTGCCCAATCTCCTCTCTACACAAGTAGCAGCACACACATTCACCACGGGCTCTCTTACAGTAAGAAACAGAGCCTGATAGATAGACATTCCTCATTTTGCCACATGGCCAAATGTATGTGAACACCTCTTGTGATGAATGGGATTGTGCATTTCAGCCACCCACAAAAGATGCAGAAATTTGGCAGTAAAATACTCACTGTAAACAGTGGCAGCAAACACTGGCAGTAAAATACTGTCTGTGGAAAAATGGGAGCGGAACATTGGCCAGAAAGTACTGGCAGCAGAACACTGGCAGGAGAACAATGCTGTGGAATTCTGGTAGCAAATACAGGTAGTAAATACAAGTAATAAACACTGGAAGTAGAACACTGGGAGTAGAACACTGGGAGTAGAACACTGGGAGTAGAACACGGGGATTAGAACACAGGGAGTAGGGCACGGGGAGTAGAGCACGGGGAGTAGAGCACGGGGAGTAGAGCACGTGGAGTAGAACACGGCGAGTAGAACACTGGGACTAGAGCACTGGAAGTAGAGCACGGGGAGTAGAGCACGGGGAGTAGAACATGGGGAGTAGAACATGGGGAGTAGAGCACGGGAAGTAGAACACGGGGAGTAGAGCACGGGGAGTAGAACACGGGGAGTAGAACACTGGGAGTAGGACACGGGGAGTAGAGCACGGGGAGTAGAGCACGGGGAGTAGAACACGGGGAGTAGAACATTGGGAGTAGAACACGGGGAGTAGAGCACGGGGAGTAGAACACGGGGAGTAGAACACTGGGAGTAGAACACGGGGAGTAGAGCACTGGGAGTAGAGCACTGGGAGTAGAGCACTGGGAGTGGAATACGGGGAGTGGAACACGAGGAGTAGAACACGGAGAGTAGAACACGGAGAGTAGACCACGGGGAGCAGAACACGGGGAGCAGAACACGGGGAGTAGAGCACGGGGAGTAGAACACAGGGAGTAGAACACGGGGAGTAGAGCACGGGGAGTAGAACACTGGGAGTAGAGCACTGGGAGTAGAGCACTGGGAGTGGAATACGGGGAGTAGAACACAGGGAGTAGAACACGGGGAGTAAAACATGGGGAGTAGAACACGGGGAGTAGAACACAGGGAGTAAAACATGGGGAGTAGAACACGGGGAGTAGAACACAGGGAGTAGAACACAGGGAGTAGAGCACGGGGAGTAGAACACGGGGAGTAGAACACTGGGAGTAGAGCACTGGGAGTAGAGCACTGGGAGTGGAATACGGGGAGTGGAACACGAGGAGTAGAACACGGGGAGTAAAACATGGGGAGTTGAACACGAGGAGTAGAACACGGAGAGTAGAACACGGAGAGTAGAACACGGAGAGTAGACCACAGAGAGTAGACCACGGGGAGCAGAACACTGGGAGTAGAACACGGGAAATAGAGCACTGGGAGTAGAGCACGGGGAGAAGAACAGTGGGGGTTTAATTCTGGGAGTTTAATTCTTGGAGTTTGATACTGGGAGTAGAACACAGAGAATCCGGAGAACACTGTCAGGAGAACACTGTCCCTGGTTGGAGCACCCTGGCTTGAAAAGCTCTGATGAGTCAGTTAATCAATAAACAACTGATCAATTATTCAGTTAATAATATTATTCATAGTGACAGAGTTCCCTATTCTATTCTGCAAAGGCAAGCAAACATTCCTAAGCCAAACATGGAGCCTGGAATTCCAGAAAAACACACAGCAGTCTGTTTTTAATTCTTACTGTTTAGTTTTAGTTTTTTCATGTTTTAATATGAATCTGTCTGAACAGCTGGCTGATTATTGGGAAAAGTAAAGGTCTGTGTAGGGGGGGGGGGGGGGGG
>JBBKCR010167243.1:0-15713 GCA_037577295.1 Ladigesia roloffi | reverse complement strand
GTGTGTGTGTGTGTGTGCACCTAATAGCTACAATGTAGAGGTCTGGTGGCTCTGGGAAAATGGCAACATTGCCTAGCAAAATATTTGCTTTCTTCCAGGACGACAATGCTCCCACCTACAGGACTGTGGGGTTGCTGAATTGTTTCATGTGTACAAAAATAATACAGTGTCCTTTTCAGTCACCAGACTGGATCTGTTCCCCATTGCCATCCTCAAAACAGCAAATGAGGGATTATCTTTTGAAACACTGTAGTTCCAGATACAGTAGGTTTCTGGCAACCTGGTAACCCCTGCCTTATTATTGCTGGGCCAGGCTCCAGCACCCTGGATAAGGACAAGCAGTGCAGATAATGGATGGATTTGTGTATCACACAGATTCCAGTTTTTGCCAAAGGATATAGATCATTTAAATATTTTAATTTAGTGTTCACTGTATAAAAATATAGAGTTTTTTTAGAAAATTGGATTGCTCAATATTTGTGGAACACGGTGTACTGATTTGTGTTGGTGCTCGCCCTGCCAGCTCATTGCCATACTGTTTCCCTGGCAACAGAAATGATCCATGGCTGATCATCTCCTGCTTCAAGGTCAAACCTTAATAGTGCTGCAACAGCAATTTATTCTCTCTCTATCTCTCTCTCTCTCTCTCTCCCCCTCTCTCCCTCTCTCTCTCTCCCTCTCTCTCTCTCCCTCCCTCTCTCTCTCTCTCTCTCTCTCTCCCCCTCTCTCACTCTCTCTCTCTCACTCTCTCTCTTTCTCTCTCTCTCTCCCCCTCCCTACGTCTTTCTCTCTCTGTCTCTCATATGCACAAAAACACACCACATCTGACTGTGATAAACGACTGGAGTATTGTGTTCTCACCGGTGCTGGGAAGGTGCTGAGTAATAATGAAGTGAGTGTGAGTTATAGGTTTGCAAGCAGGATGCATTTTGTGCTGGAATCATGCTTATATTCATATTCATCTTGGCAACATGTACATGTTATTCTTTCTCAAAAGAATACATTTTGATGTTAACATATCCATTATTCACCTTTTTCAAATACATCAATGGTGACCCTCATTTACTGTCTAGATGATGAAAATGGTAAGTGTAAAGACTTTTGAGGGGTACTGGTCCGCTGTGAGACATTTATAGTGCAGAATATGCTTTCAGTTAACTTGTTTGCAAATCAAATCAGTCAGAACAAAACCATGTATCTCCAAAATGGAAAATTCACCAAAAAAGCAAAAGACCTACTTTATAAACCATTTATACTGGTTTATTCATCATGAAGTTATTCATCATGATTAATTTTATTCATTCATTTTAATGAAATGTAAACATTAATTTCATGGTGGACATAAAACAACAGTATCGGGTAACATCAATGTTGAATAGTACGTACTATGCTAAATTAAATAAAATTAAAGAAAACACTGTAAAAAAGACAAGTATACATTATTTGGGTGGAGTAAATTATAATAATTAACAACAAAGACAATTTAAGCCATGAAAAGTATGTATAAAGGAACCATGAAAGTCTAATAATCACCTTAAATGAACTGACATTATGATACTATTGGATTCTGTGTCTCAGCTCATTCTGTTGTTGCTCTGTGTGCAATGTTTATGGTGAAGTCCAATTGAAATGTTTTAAAAAATAGTTATTAAAACATTTTACATTGATTTAGACTAGCAGCAAAGAATGGCTTTGGCTTCTCTTTTTTTCAATACTCTTCTTTCAGATCAATAGTAGACATGCTGCATATATCTGACACATTAATACTAATGTAAATGTAGAATAACATTTAAACAAAACACTTTATTAGATTATAAAATTTGATTAAAGAATACTAATGAATAAAAAGGGATTTCCTGTAATCATACTACTTTCCGGGCAAAAATCTGTATATTAATTAATACACTTTTTCACCAGAGGTCACAAGGAGACTACACAATACTATTTCAAAAGTATTTAGCAATAACAATTGATCATTAAACTGCAATAATATTTATAATTATTTGGGCATTGGCTACCTGAATGCTTTATGTGCGCAGCTGTGTGGTTTACAGAAAGATATAATGTATTTATATATTATCTCATTAAACTGCTATATTGTTTATTTAATTTATTATTTCTGACCTGTACTTATTTACATTGTACATGTTGCTATATGATGAAGAGTGGTCATAGAGAAAAGTTGTCTCATGTCAGTATGTATACACAGTTACTTATGACAGTAAAGAACCCCTTGATAAATCTGAAAACAATATGCAGTGCTGTTAAATAAAGACTAAAAAAATGCTTTGTAGGATAGCTGGGTACAAAGCTGCCTCACCTCCCAAACTATATCTGAGGGTTTCCATGCACACTGGGAGATAACTCTAATGTGTCTATTGCAGCAGAACTCCCTCAGTAGGTTCTAAAATACTATGTGACAGATGATCCTCTTAGCCAATTGCAGGCAAAATGGAGCGCAACTTTGTATTTGACTTTGCTTGCTCCATACTAGGTGGATATGCCATCATGGTGAATATCATGGTAGGTGATGAGCCTCTTTGAGGTGCACTGGCTCTCTGTGAGATATTTACTGTGCAGAATACATATTCAATTCAATTGTCTGCAACTCAAAGCATTCGGAAAAATCCATGTATTTCCATGATGGAAAATTTACAGAAAAAGCTATAGACACATTTTACCATTTATACTGGTCTATTAATCATGACATTTTAATGCAGTATAAAGGAGATATAACGTTTATTTCAGAATAAACTTATGGTGGATATTAAACAACAGGATTGGATAACATTAGGGCTTATTACTACACACTATGCCACCACTACATTTGCACACATTTTTTATTAATGGTCTTCTGAATACATTTAGTAACTATGAAAAGCAAAAGATAGTATAAATGTTGCCAGAAGCACATTACATTGTGAGAGTGTTAAAGGAAACATTAGCTAACAAATCGTTTACATGTATGGCGTTTAGCAGACACTTCTATCCAAAGTAACTACAGGGGACTGCTGAAGGTACAACTCAAACTCTTGGTTTAGAGGCAGTTAACCTATACCCTTGGCCACCCACATTTAACTCAATGTCAGGGCACCAGAGTTACAAATATTCCATATATTTTATTCAGTCTAATGTTGAAACAAGTGACCAATGGTTTCTACTAGTGAAGCTCCGATCGATCAGCCGAAGATCAGTATCGGCCAATAATCACATTTACATGATCAGTACTCGTTAGACTTGGCCGATCTTAGGAAACGATCACAATTGACGACATCAATGCATGAGGATGTACACGATGAGTGGGGATGTAAATGTTTTGGCACTGCAGACATGTTATCGCTGGCGTGGAATTACTATGACGTTTAGAGATACAATTAAAAATTCGCCGTTTGCCATTTATGTTCCAAAAAATCTCACATAGAGGCGTATTGTCAAATATTTAACACAGTAAACCTCATTTGGTACTTAAGTAACCCATTGTAAAGGCATATTAAAATGTTCACTATATAATAAATTCATATTTGTGATTATTTAGTAGTCTTTTAAAACAATAGTTACATTCGATATATTAATGTAAATATATAACAAAAATATAACAAAGGCAACATTTGTAGTATTACTTTTATCTAAAAAAAATTAAAAGGTGATCAGAAAGTTTACATATCAGTTATTTAAACTTGAAGCTTGAGTATCAGCATTGGTATTGGTCAATCACCTGGCCAAAAAAATGGTACTTGGTATCTGTTGCAAAAATCCTGATTGGAGTTTCCCCCAAATCCTGATTCATTTTACAGGCTGCCTTGAATGCAGTAATATTATCACTACAGACCACAGCCCAGGGTCCAGTGGAACACAAACATAAGACATCCTAGATCTGAATGAAATATTCTTATTAAATGTTTTGTTCTGCACATGCTGACAACAAAATTATCAAAGGAAATCAAATTTATCAACCCATTAAAATTCGATCCAGGCCCAGGTTTCAAATTTATCCTGAGCACTGTCTTGTCTAGTAATGGCCTGTTAATTTATTTTGTTGCTCTTGTGTTATGGCTTTTCTGTCTTGTTCTGTTCTGCTCTGCTCTTTTCTGCCCTTGTGTTGCACCATGGTCCTGGAGGAATGTTGTTTTGCTTTTACTATGTAATGTGTATATGGGAGAAATGACAATAAAATATACATGAAGTGACTTGACTATATATATATTTGCATGAGCACAAATTAAAATATACAGCTGATTAGACACATGAATACGTCCATTAGTTGTAGACTGGAGTTGGTGCAACAGGAGTTGACAAATTTTGCAAGGATATAAGAATATGTGGACATCAAGTTGCCCTATCCTACCTGCTAAATCATTTTTGTCAGTTGACTTATGGTGCCTTAATTTCAAGATGGCAGTGGCTGTAAAATTCCCTGAAGGTATAGTGTTTTTAATAAACTACCTGTCCATTTTAAAGTTTTCAGTATCTCGTTTTAAATGTCAGGGCCCTCAGAATTCTAGAAATGAAGAGTGGAACTGCTTTGAGCCTTGTTAATTGTGTACAAAAATGATTTATCTGCACTGGCTACGTGATGCCCCATGCTCTACCAATATCAGCCTAACAGAGCTGTGAGATTAGCATCAGCTAAAAGTCGTGTATGAAGATGGGCTACTTGTCATGTTTCAATCCACCCAGGTCCATTTCACACAAAACTTCTCTTTTAACATTAAATATAGTAAAATTCAAGGATAGTTAGGGCGAGTATGGGCGATGTGAACGTTTTTTGACTAATAACACATTTTACTAATAACACATTTCCAGGGGTGTTTTATTTAACATGAAATACATTAAAATCCACAGTTAGATAAGGCTTGGTGACACCTTTCCTACAACCCCTTATTTGCCAACGAGCCTGAAGTTGGCTCCTGATTCGCAGTTCCTTATTCAAAAATTTCGTTTCACCTTAAATTCTACACCCCAGGCTGCAATATCACTATTTTGCCTGTAGGGCTGAAACTTTACTCGGGTTTACATTAAGAAATATAGTGCCTTTTTTATATGGACTGTTTCAGAAATGCATGTAGAGGTATAAAATTTTTTTAGTTGTTACATGGCAATTGTCTTTTGCCATTCAAAATCCAATTAAAATGCTAGGAACTTGGCTCATAAAGTATAAATTTTCTAGCATAAAAAATGCCTTAAAGGCATTGGTCCACTAAAACTCATCTTAGACTGTATATTTGTATTTTTTATTTTATTCTGTGTTGTGACATAGTACTTTATTATATTTCTATTTTGTTTCATTCTATTCTATTGTTTTTCTTAATTTTGCTGCTCTTAATTTAGTACCATCCACTTTCTGCCATTACTAATCAAATTTCCCACTTGTAGGACTAATTACGGCTTATCTTATCTTATTTCATGGGGGCTTACAACGTATGGCAAATTCTTGGCAGGAAAGAAATGTGTTAAATGCTTTTGTCCACTGAAAACTCACTTGTTCAGGTTAGAATAGGATGTGTAGAACCTGGGCAGTCAGAACGAAACACAAAACACTAGCACAGAGACAGGAAACACAGGGGAATGAGGCGATGGTCACATAAGGAGGGACTGGAATAAGACCGACTTATATAACACATCGAAACGAGACCTAATGAACATGAACAAGAAACAGGTGAATTCATGTGGAACTAATATATGACAAGGTGCTCAGGCCGACACGGACACGGACATGTGACACACAACAAACCAAACCGAACACATTGTCAAAATAAAAGCCCCTTCAACCATGACAGAAACAGAAACATGAAAACATGAAAACCAAAAACGGTGGCCAAAATAGCCACCGTCACAGGACCAAATCATTATTTACTGTTAAATCCACGTGGGAACTTTGCTCATATGCTCATTGCCTCATAATATTTGCACATTCTTGGCAGGAAATAAATGGGTTGAAGATAAACAGTCTGATAGGGCTCGATTACACCTGGCAACTAACACAACCTGTCATCTCACATTTACACAAAGTAAATGTTACCACTGCTGCCACTGAAACTTTACGAGGCTACTGTCAATAACACTGTATCATAAAAATATGAATGTTAAACAACATCATGCTCTTAACTTTAAGCAAGACGAACTAAAAATTATTTTTGAAAAATGACATCTAATAACTAGCCAGACCAAGAAGAAAGCCGACTTGGCTGCCAAAGACCAGAAAAATACTGGAGCTGGCATTTTGTCCGTGCCTCCCTTAACACCAATGTAGACTCGTGCCCTTGGTCTCGTCAGCAAGGTGAATTATGAAGGAAAGAATAGTGTTGTGTCTGTCACGTTCTCTAAACTAGCAGCTAAAAACTATGTTGTGCAGTACAGTTTGTTGGACAAGTTTGGCATTAGTCATATTTATATATTTGTACAATAGCAACAGACTACTTTAGCATGTGTTAAGGAACTATATTTGTAAATCTGTTTTTGCTAGGTCTCTTGTCATTGAACTGCTTGTGGACTAAATCAATATTTATTGCTAAATACTTTTATCTCTTAAGTTGTAGTTCTACCAGTTTTTGTGTGTGACTGCTATGCTATTTTCTCTTTGAGATGATTTAAGTTTTCTATCTACCTATCTATCTCTCCATATTCACACCAATATTAGCCATTTATGGTGGTTATGAGGTCAGCCTTCAAGTGGAGGACCTGGAGACAATTCATTTAGAAGACTACACTGATACAGCAGAAGTGGTGGTTGTCAAGCCAGATACCCAACTTCTTTGTTTCTAATGGAAATGTGAAAAATATACAAACACCAAAATACACCAAAATACACAAAAACGTTTTTTAATTTATTTCTCTCTGTATGGACCTATAGTATGTATGCAATTTGACCAGGGTTGATTCTCATTTTTTCTTGCAGAAAAGAAACAGAAACTACATGTACAGACTGACACCCAGGCCCTCTTGGCAATTGAAAGAGAGAACTTGGAGCTGCAGAGAGAGACTGTCCATTGAGAAAGAGAGACTTGCCTCGGAGAGAGAGAAATTCGAATGGCAGAAGATGAAGTGAATGTGCAGAAAATGTAACTTTGAACTTTGAGCGTGTAAATGTATTTTTTTAATTGTTTTTAACTGTGAATTACTTTTATATTTATACTACTTAATATTTCTCATTATTGCACGTTTAGGGCCTTGCAAAAAATTCTGGATCGGTTGATTCCTTGTATTCAGCCCATTGTTATTAACCTACTGTGTCTCTACAGGTTGATCATTTTCTTCAAGGTCTACAATCTCTGGGTCTGTAAGGTTTGCAAGTCTACATATGTTGTGTAGGACTGTTGTGGCTTTTATAAATAAGACCACTTTCTTTGGAGAATATTGAAGGTAACCTCCACTGGTGTCATGACATCTCCATTTGATATTGGAAAACATGTCAGAGAACACAAAGGAAGTGCGTCTTGGGATGGTGAAATATAGTTGCACTCAAATGCGGGACGTTTGAATGCAGCCAATCTGAGAATGCCATTTATTTATCCTTGCTGCTGATTGGCTGCCACCCTTTGACGCATCCCTGGCAGCTGCAGACCAGAATTTCCCCCATGGAGCATCTTCAGTGTTCTTCATTAAATGCTTCTTAAAGACCTGTATTTTTATTACTGTAAAGGTAAAGTAAATCTAAATAAAATTTTTTGGGAGCATATTTGGGGGTAAATTTGGTGTTTACACAATAAAATAATAATTTTTTTTTTTACAAATCACAACTGCAGTTTTTCTCAATATGCGAGTGCCCTTGACATGTTTACTGCCTATAGTTATTGTATAGTTATACTTAGCAGACTCTATACTTAGCAGAACACCTTTACATCTGCCTTAGCCTTAAGGGTAAATTATATTGCTATGTTAAATGTATCTGTAGCACAACAAATCCTATAACTTTACAAGTACAGGGACCAAAAATAACCTGTAGATGACTATTATAAGATTTGTATCAGACAAGGTACAAGGGCAGTGCATTGAACATGACCAAATTCCTTAATGTCCTAATTTACTCATTCAGTGTTATTATGTAAAACTGAATATGATTTCTCTCTTAAGCCACTTAGATTTATTACAAGCTCTGATGTGATCTATCCAAAACTAAACCTTTGCGCTGCTTTTTATTTTTTACAAATCTATCCTTCGCCTTTTCTTATCTTATCTTTGGATTCAGTGTAGTATCAAAGTATGGGGCGCCATTTGTAAAAACAGCTTCACAAATTTAGAGGTGCCATTTTTTCATCATTTAGCACAATGTTCATACAATATTCAAACATTTAGAGCTAAATGTGTTTTAAAAACTGTTTTAGGTTTTGGTCCATTTTCTTGCTGTGTAATTGTTTAATGTTAAATCTAAATGTTAAATGTTAAATCTAAATATTAAATGTTAAATCTAAATGTTAAATCTAAAACTAAATGTTAAATGTAAAAGTTAAGTCTAAATGTAAGTGTTACATTTTAAATCTAAATGTTAAATCTAAATTTAGATTTAAGATTTAGATTTAGTTTTAACATTTAAATATAAGATTTAACATTTAGATTTAACATTTATAACTTAGATTTAGATTTAACATTTAGATATAGGATTTAACATTTAGATATAACATTTAACATTTACATTTAGATTTAACATTTAGATTTAATGTTTAACATTTAGATTTAACATTTAACAATTAAGCAGCAAGAAAATGGACCAAAATCTAACACTATTTTTTAAACACATTTAGCTCTAAATGTGTAAAAATTGTGTGAACGTTTTGCTAAATTATTAAATAAATGACACCTCTAAATTTGTGAAGCTGTTTTTACAAATGGCGCCCCATATCAAAGATGTTGTTCTGAATCAAGGCACAGCTTAATCATTTTCATTTGACCTATTTTAGGCAATTACACTGTACAAATCATGCTATATTTTAAAAGAATGAAGGCAACCTGGTTGATTTTTAAATTCACCAAACTTCTGTTTGTTGCAATAATCTTTTTTTACACTAGAACAGCTGAAAAATGACTACTCCACAGCAGTGTGCATCAATTGATGCAGTGGCCAGTTTCACACAAGACAGTTCTTGATATGACTACTGCTGCATTATGGTTTGGTGTTTAGACATGCAGCCTGCAAGCAAACCTCCAGGCAAGCTGCAGCCAGCAAGTGTCCAGTGGACTTTGGACCCAGAGCCCTGGCTAGTGCCAGAATCATATCAGATGATTTTTGGCCAAGTATGTGAGCAAATATATACAAGGAATTTGATTCTGGTTGCTAGTGCCTCTCAAGCACAACAATAAATAACAACAACAATATGTAAAGATACAATGAACAATATCCTGAGCATGGATTTATATTTATGAATTATATATTGTAACAAATGTATACAGGTATTATTTGTACATATATTTATACTATTTAGGAACCTATTATATTTTATAGGTCACGTTGTATTGTAAATAAACAACAGAAACAGGTACAGTATTGTGATTTCTTATGTAAATTTCAGATAGTTCACCGCAGTTTACTGTACAGGCTGCTCCCTGGTACCGTCCTCACACACTGCTCTCTGGTATCGTCACACTGCTCGGGTGCAGAATTCATGGCTGCCCGCTACTTGGTGAATGGGTTAAATACAGAGGAGGAATTTCATGCTGTTCACACTATGTGCCGTGGTGTGCTCATGTAAGACTGATTGATCACTTTCACTTTAAGATATTCTGCTTCACCCGCACCTGCTGTCACACGCTCAAGTTCAGGAGTAGATTCGGGGGAGAGGCGGCTCAGCATTATGAATTTTACTCGGATACAAATACGAAAACGAATAATTTAACCTTTCAACAAATAAAAATACAGATATGAATAGCGTTCGCTTTGTACAACCCTAATATATATTATTATGTAGATTGTATGTTATTGTATTGCTCAGGACATTCTTTGTATCAAATTCCTTGTGTATGTCCAAATTCCTTGTATGTGTTCACTACCATACTTGGCCAATAGATGCAATTCGCATTCTGATTCTTAGACATTACATTAATTGATGCATGCAGCCATTCTAGGTATTTATTTCTGTACCATACCCATTTCACCAACAATGAGCTTATGTTACCACATTTTAATAAAGTATGATAAAAAATAAAAGTCTTGCAGCAAAGATAAATGCAGCAACTGACATAGTCAGCTGTTCTAGTGATAAACCAATGTTCTTTCTGTACCATGGTGGTGATACGTTTTAGTGGTTTACAGTGCAAAAACAGCCATTTTATTTACTATAGGACATGACCAGTGAACAGTGATGGGAATAACAGCGCTATATATAAACGCCATTTCTAACGGCGATACTTTTTTCAGTAATGAGTAATCAAACCAATTACTGTTTTCCCCGTAACAACCCTGTTATCTTTACTGACAATAAAAAAAATGCCTAGAAAAAAAGTTTCTCTCTGCGTCGGTGATTGGTGTACAATGTTTTATATTTATTTTATAGTTAAATTAAATGTGATTTTTTAAATTAACGCAATAATTACTTTGCCTGGTAATTAGTTATTTTTATACTGATGTAACTCAGTTACTAACTCATTTACTTTTTGTGAGAAGTAACTAGTAACTATAACTAATTACTTTTTTAAAGGTTCCTGCCCAACACTGCTAGTGAACAACATGTAATATTTATGTTGGTAAAATAGTGGTAAATCTGAAAATCTCTGGGTACCATTTTGCCTTCCAGTGCCCTGCATGTAACTCACTGCCATAAGTGGAAAACGTTTTAGCCCAAATGTTCATGTCCAAACTATCAAAACAACGCCTCAGGCACCAGGAAAAGTATTTGTAATCATTTTGTGTAATAACTTCCTGCAAAGTAGCTTTTGAGAAATCAGTGGAATTACCCTGTGGGATAATAGGTCATAACGTTTAAAATTTGGATCACACTGCTTTTCAATGTTATTTTTTTAATCAATGATTACTTACCTTGCAATTTTGTTCCAGTAAAAATATTAATAATATGAGTCAATTGCAATATATTGCAATATACTGCATTATAGGACTTACAGTATTATATGTTTTTGCATGACTGAAATGTCACATATTTAAAAATGTCATGTCAGGGTCCTATTTCAGCGTGTTTCAGTAAGTGAATGTAAGGAATGTGTTCTTGTTTTAGAGTGCCCCACTGCCCTTGACATGAGCAAATGCCCCCAATCTCTAGCATCTCAAAATATGTTGTTGAAACATCTGCTAATGCTGTTAGAATGTGGTTTACTGTAAATACACACACCACTACAAACTAGCAAAAAATCTATATCTCATGTCACATAAACAGTTCTTGGAAGAAGATTATGTCAAAGGTTCACAATCATTCACATTTTTTAATTATCATTCTTTTAAATGTAACATATTCTTGACACTGGCTTTGGTACATTGTGAATGTCAATCTTATATATAGAACAATGCTATAATATATCAACAAGAGTAGCCAAGTAAAAAATCTCTATACATTTAAATAACATATATGAACTAACATATACACCTAAAGAAATGTTTAAGATTCATTAATTTCACCTGTTATTTCAGTTGTTTGCAGAACCAGACAAACTGCTGACAGTAGATGGCACAAAGGCACAAGCACACCATCCTGGAACTAACCAAAAACCACAGTGCTCTACTAAACTTGTTCAAAGTTAAATGTCGTGGGATTATATCAAATTATTGTTTAACTCAATTTACAATGTGGTCTACACAAAACGATCATGTGCAACACTAACGATCAGCAGTTTGCTTAGATGTTAGGATGCAAATATCATGAAGTACATGATTTTTGCAATGCCTTGATGGAACAAATGACATTATTCCATTGATGTACTGTAAACTGAAGTTAATGTCTTCATTAAAAGTCTTTTTAATCATACTTACAGGCAGTCCAGGTTTATACAACCAGATTAAAAAATGGATCTGCCTTTTACCTGCGTTCAGTTTATTCCCTAAAGGCCTAAAACAGGTCAAAATGTGGATGGCTGCTAAATATAGCCTGTATCTAACAGAGAAGGATGGAACGCCACTGCCAAGAATATCGTGGCTGGGTCTTACTTTAGCTCTGTATGAGCTCCTGAGAATTCCATGTTTGCCACACACCCAGAATCCCTGCTCTGGTTGCCGTGGCAATGGAGGCGATGACTCAGCGAATGCAGGCTGTAGTGGCAGATATGACTCTTACTTTTAACAGAGAAATCGAGATGCTCCGAGCTAAGTCAGGAATGTGTTGAGTTTTATAGTGTTTTATACTTTTTCAAGGATATTCTGTCTGAATAACTGATGAAAGGAGAAGCAGTGCTTTAATCTTCTTAAATTAAATCCACATTTTATTAATTCTGGTAATTCACTCTTAACATATATTGGTCTATGTCTTAATTAAATAAACAATTACAATGAAAACAACAAAGAATTATTGCCCTAAGAAATAGAAAATAGAAAAGTGCCATTCTTGAAGAAAATGCTGTTTGCCTGTACAGCAATTGACAAATTGTTGCTAGGGTACTGATAGGTGGTTGTTATAGCATGCCAGTTACAATGCTAGTTTTTGCTAGTTACTATGGTAACATATGTGGTTGGAAAAAGAAAAAGAAGAAGATTTGAGATTTGCATTCATTTATTAAAAACAATAGAACTAGCTTTGTAAATCTGGGCATGTGTTCTTATATGGTATTTTCTCTTTTTCCTTCGTCCATGGTGTCCATGCTGGAAGCTGCAGAAGTATTAAACTGCCTTGTTTGTTGAGTAATCTGAGAAAGTTATCAACAGGAACATCATAAGTAATCAGTCTGCACATTAATCCTATGATCTACAACTCTTTATTGTGGCAACAATGCGAGGATAATTTTTCTACCACAGCATGCTTAAAACGAAGCTAAGGAAGTTCACAGGCTGGATCTACAATATGTAAAACAATATATATAAGCCTACATTTTACATTCAAATTCTCTTTAATGTCACAAAAAACAATATAGTTGAATTTGTGTACCAGCAGCAGTAAGGCCCCACTCACACAGACTGAAGCTGTAAGAAGGCTTTATCTTTAAAACTCATTCACCTGTTCAAACAAATCGGACTGTATACATAGAGGATCTGATAAACTGAACATGGTGCTTTGAGGCAGGATTAACAAGCTGTACAATACAGGGAAGGATGTTTTGAAGGACTGGGCAGACACCTGGTTTTGTGAAATGCAGCTATATATTGATCTGCATGTCTGTAAAATGACAATTCACAAACCATAACTACATGTTGTTGATGTGTTAAAGTGGTCACTGGTAGCAGGTAAATTTATTACATGAATTCAATATACATCAACAAGGTTGGACCAATTACCTTACTTTCAGCAAAATAAATATTATTTACTATCAGCTGACTGCTAGTAGACCAAGCCCTTTCATTACGTTGTGCTGCACTACATTCAAATACACATCAAATACCCAGCCTTAGTCATGTCTAATTCCACCCACAATCTAGGACTCAGTCGCATCAATACCGCTAGGATAAAGGCTAGTATGAGTATCCTCTAAGACAGGTGAAGCCATACTACATATTTTCAAATTCTCTCTAACATAAGCTTGAATACGCCGAAGGAGTGCAGAAATTGCCTGTTAGTGTAGGGGGGTGGGGAGTGATGGCCATCCTGCCCACCCAGAAAATTATGCTCTTTTGGATACCTGACCACAGATGGCTGTGACTTTATCAGGAAACTTAACCTCCTGGTGATAGAAAATATGTCATCAATGAAAATGCATGAAAGAAATTTTCAGCTTTTTTTAATTAAAGTGATTTAAAATGTTTTATAGACTGATATGACTTAATTAATGGCAGTTCATTTTATAGATTCAATTAGGCTCTGATTTCATATGTGTCCCTCTGGCTTGATTGACTTCCCCATAACGTACTGAAATTGAAATAATTTATCACTCCTCTGCCATGTGGAGCTCTCCGAGCATTTTTTTTACTTTGCTGTAGCCATTTCTTCTGAAGGCCTATGCTTATTGGCTAAAACACTCTGGTCTTCTTCTCTCACACTACTCAATTATGCTATTTGTGTTTATTTGTGAGTTACATGAAGGAAGTCTGTCATGATTCTAAATGTATGCACACAAAACATTTACTGACCGAGTCATTTTTATTGTGTTTTACGTTGCACCTACAATCCAGTAGGATGATACTTCTGTGTATATTTAGATATATATTGCTGGGATGACAAAAAAGCTCAACTTGAAACTTGAAACTACAATGTTCCAAAAATGAGATACAAAAAATGTGAATCACAAATGGTAAATAGTAAATGAAATTAATTGCTACATTTATTTAAGTAAATTTTATTTCTATAGCACTTTAAAACAACCCCAGTTGACCAAAGTATACGATTGGAGAACCTGTCACAAGTCTAATTTTAACGTATCATACTTAAATTTCAAAAATTAAAATATCACCTGGCTAAAACAAATGTCTCATATCCCTTTTTCTTGAAATATTAACTTGGGTGTTTTTTTTATTTGTTACAGCTGATAAAGACTGTAGATAAATAATATTTAAAAAAAAAGATTCCCCAGAGATATTACTATCAGATATTCAGTGACCCAAAACTAGGGCAATTAATAAATTACCAAAATCTATCCATCCAATCAGCCTATCCTCAGTTAGTGGGCAGCTGGTCTAATTACAAGTCTAAATAGACCTGTGCTTACACCCGATTACAAAAAAGATAGCTTGTTCAATGTGTGGAGATTTTAATGGAAATAAATAGGCTGGCTCAAGGACATTTTCACACCATTGTCTCCTGGGGCTTTTATGAACCAAGTACCAAGTTTTTGACATTGTACAACCCCAAATCAGAAAAAGTTGGGAAAGGGTGAAAAATAAAAAAATAAATAAAAAGTTATACATTTTCCTCAAAATTTATTTGAACACAAAATAATTACATTTTTTTTATCAACATCATTTGATTTGTAAATAAATATCCATTCTTGAATTTCAGGCTTGCAACAGATCATTAAAAAGTTGTCACAGTGCAGCATTTATGATATTGTATAGATCCCCTGTCTTTTAAAAACACTTAAAAAGATGTTTGGGCATTGAGGATATTAAGTGACTAAGTGTTGCAGGTGTTAGTTTGTCCCATTCTTCCTGTAATCAACATTTGAGGTACGTAACAGTATGGGGTCTTCGTTGACACATTTTTCATTTCAAAATGCGCCAAACATTCCCTATAGGAGACAAATCAGGCAGGCCAGTCAAGCATCCGCACCCTCTTCTTACGTAGCCATGCCTTTGTTATGTGCGTGGGTTGGGATTGTCTTGCTGAAATAAGCGTCTCTGGAAAAGATGTCATCTTGAAGGCAGCATTTGTTCCTCCAAAATTGAGATATACTTCTCAGCACTGATGGTGCCATCGCAGAAGTGCAAGTTACCTTTGCCAAAGGCACTGACACAACCCCATACCCTGAAAGACCCTGGCTTTTGGACTTGTATCTGGTAACAGTCTGGATCATGGGTGTAAATCCCAATGTTTGTCCCCCAAAAAAAAATTTAGAAAAAAAAATCGCATATTCTATTGTGAAAAATATATGTATGTACACTAGGGATGAGCCGGATACTCTGCTGAAACGAGTATCCGGTACGGATAAAGCACTTTTGACGAGTACGAGTAACATACGATTAATTCCAGTAAATATCC
>JBBKCR010167087.1:0-15735 GCA_037577295.1 Ladigesia roloffi | reverse complement strand
CACACACACACACACACACACACACACACACACACACACACACACACACACACACACACACACACACACGCACACTCAGAGGCCCATGAGACTCAGTGTTCACATGTATAAGCATGGCGCGTTCGTTGTAATTAAAGACATTTTTAGTGCTGCAGACCGAGACCAACACATGTCAGTGGCTCAGTGACTTCCAAAAAACAGCTTTACATGTTGACAGTAAACAGTGTTGGTGTCCATTAATCGTGTGATCTAAGTGACTTGTGTGTGTGTATGTGTCTGTGTTTATGTGTCAGTGAGACCCTCTCAATCTCATAATGTCATTTGCTAGAAGTCATGCTGAACATGTTTTTTTATGTTTGAATGCATTGCCCTGATGACCCTTTCTACTGGTGGCCATGTCTGCTCCGTATGCAGCTCATTTTAGACGTTTGAAACACTAATGAAAAAATACGTGTACTTTTTTCCTTTTTGCAACAGTAAATTCCAACAAATATTCAAAACAAATAAAAAAAGCCACAGAAAGGTCAAATGATCAGCTAACACATCATTATTATTCCTTTTTTCAGTTAATTTGTTAAACATCTTTAGTTTTGCAGCAGAGCTTCACGCCTAATATAGTAGAGCTGTCACCCAAAAAAGATTTTAATAGCTGCACTGTTAACATTGTATCTCCTCTGCCACACTAAACAAACAATCTGTGAAGAGAATGTATCTAGACTTATGTCTGATGTAACTGGAAAAAATTTATTTCTCACTTAAATTATGTTTAGTTTCAAAAACACGATCTGATGAATGGCGGGACTTTTCCTTTGACAATAATAGAATCACTCCTCTGGGCAGCACTTGCTAAGTAAAGACTAACTTAAATTCAGCAGAAGAACATGGAAGGCCAACAATAGATTATGAAACCTGTAGATTTCCCTAAGGAACCTTTTCAGAAGCTGAAACAACTAAACAAACGAGTTAGCCAATAAATTTCAGCACCCCCACGTTTTGTAAAAATGTACAGTGCCGTTTAGGCATTTTGTACTGCTGATATCGAGCACCCCCCCTCCCCTCGCTCACTAATCTCTTGGGTCCACAGCGCAAGTGGAAGTGAACAGGCATGTAGGAGTGTAGGACAGGAACTAGCTAATGAGAGATGTATAAATAATTGTTAAAATTGTTAATTAATGCCAAGTGGTATAAGGAAGTTCTTCCATTCTGGGTCACTAATGTTTTATTTCCATACTGTAGTCCAGGCTTACATGTATATAAATGTAGAAATTCTGGAAGTTACAGTTGGCTGTGATTTAATTTGTAATTTGGCTTCCCCATCCCCCCCACTTTTGAAAGTTTGATACACCCCTTCCCCTGGCACACACGTCTGCTACTCTTATTATTGGGAAGAATTGGGAAGAATTGTGAAATTAAAGTACAATGGTCTGCAGCCGCAACACCATCATTCCATCTTTAGTTTTGGGAAGACAATGGACTGTTCTTATATTATTATTGGGAAAAATGCAAAACCACCGAGTTTACCTCTGTGACCTCTTCACCTGTGGGGTTTAGACAGGATCATCCCTCTATCACTCGCTCAGTTTCTCTCCTTGACTCCTGTTCGCTCTCTCCTTCTCTTTCTCCCTCTCTCTCAGTTATTCGAGGAAAGTGGGTCAGAAACGAGCCCACACGTTGCTGAGCTGTGCTGCTTTTATCTTGGCCCTGAGCCTATGAAGCCCTGTTTACTTCTCTTAGCACATTCTGGTTGGTCAGCACAACTTCACTGGCGGAATAAGAGGGGCAGTGCATGGCCGTTCTCAGCAATAGCTGTAGCAACTTGACCCAGTTTCACCTATCGTTAACCCTTTAAACTGCAGGCTTATTCGTTTTTGTTCAGAATTAAATGTACACAATATTCCACTTCTCTCTGAGGTTTTGTGCAGAACCAGAGATATGGCGTAGTCATAGTTAGTCAGACCATACCCTTAACCACATCGACAATTCAGTGCTGAATGAAGAACTGAATGGGGATTTATGGAAATTATTTGGGTGACTGTTGAATACAAGTGGAAGCAGCATTAGACTCATAGCTGCAACTCTAAACACACAGTTTCTATTTTCCTCCTCCATTCTGAGATTTTAACTCTTCTACTTTTAAATTCTCTCTCTTGGTGCACATTACTTTCACCTCTTTCACCTCTTTTTACCATTTTCCTTCTTCCTGCTTGCAGCACAGAGGTCTTTACCCTTACAAGCGAAATACAGACACACACACACACACACACACACACACACACAAACGTACAGGTACAGTTTAAAAGACCACCAGTCTTCTCCTCATCACTGAAATCATAGTTATTCCTTGTGCACCACACAGGATAATCTGTCGGATTATTTAGCCCAATTTACCAGTTCAGAGATATGCTAGCGGTGTCCTGATTTCAGAGTGGTCTTTAATAAATTTTCTTGCAAGATTATCTTGTGGTCTGGGGCATGTCTAATCCAACTTTAAAACCTCCCATTTATTCTTGGCCCTGATTCAGTATTTACAACCCAAAATCCCATAGTGTGGGATCAGCCTTAGCTTCATTTTCAAAGCTAGGTTGCAACCCGCAGCGGTGGGTCCTTGTTAACACTATCCTATGCAGTCTTCTTGTTTGCGTTATGTATTGTAAATATATATAGTGGCCTTACTTAAAAAAAGTAGTCAGCACGGAATTACGACTGATATGAACAATAGAGATGTGGCAAGCATTACAAAGCAGCTTTTACTGCCATTAATGCAACATCATTGGGCAGCTCATCATGCTTGAAGGAGAGCACTACCTGCCAATTCTGTTACGTCAGCTAACAGCTAGCAATGTGCTGAAAAATGGGAGAGAGAGATAACCCCATCACTCACCCAGAGCAACAAAAGCTAGTTGCAGTCCCATGGATGGCTGTTGACTGCAAAATTGAATAGCAGTTTTATTACACTGAGCCTAAATTCAGTCTATGTTAAAAGGTTTTTATATTTTTCTAGGATTGGGAACATTATTTGTGGACAAAAAAAATGTAAACATTGGCTGTAGTATAACTGAGCAGATTTTTTTTTTTCACTCTAGACCGACTTCAACTCAAGCAAGCATCATCCATTATGCAGGACACAGGCCTGTGCGTACCGGCCTCATACATCTTTTAAGCCCACTTCGTGACTGTGAGAGTCTGAAAGTGTTTGTGTGGAGGAATGCACCCCAAAGCCTGTGTGGCTTATATTATACTCTCAAAATAGAATTTTTCATTTACCACCATTTCACCACTCAAAACACATATAACTTGGAAGTCATCACTTCTGGTTCTGTTGACAAATCAATTGATTATATTTGTAGCGCAGACATTGCGAACCCTGGTTTCTAACCACCAACACCACTTTTAAGAAATGAGTCTGTAAGTAATTCATACTATCTCAATGAGAATCATCAAGATAGATAAATACATCTTTAGAGGTGCATAAAGCCAATTTATACTGTCAGGTTCCAACACTGAGAAATGCTACTGCTTCTTCAAATCATGCCATGCTTCCAGCTTGTGGTGATGTCTGGGCAGTGCTGATGCTTCCTAGCTCCAGATAGCATTCTAAAGATGGGGACACAGACCCCAGAGTAGCAAAATACACTCATATTAAAAAGGCCTTTAGGAGATTATTCACCATAAACAAGTGACCTGAATGCAAGATAGCACAGATAAACCAGCCTCCCTAATGCTAGGTAGCATGGAATCCCAAGACTGTGGGACTGCATGGCATAGTAGCACATCTCGATGGGTAGCATGTTTCGGCAGAACTCTGGACCGGGTTTAAAGACGTGTGATTAATTATATATATATATATATATATATGTATATATACACACACACACACGCATATATATACAGCAAGCACAGGTGCACCACCGGGGGGTGGGGGTGGGGTTAGAACAATTCTAGGGCCCCAGGATTTTAATAATAACGTTGCCCAAAATTATAATCTTTCATGAGGCCCAAGATTTCTGACGGCGCTCCTGAGCAACCGTCAGAAGCAAACATCAGACAAGAATATATTTTGGTTGATCAACTGTATTTGGTCCATGGGGAACTATATTTGGTCTACAGTAATTTGGCAATCTGTACTCTTTATCAGGAAGTGTATGAAGCCATGTGTTTTTCACATTACCTTGAAGTGTATCAGTTATATGCAATGGCTATTTATTTATCCCTTTCCTTTGCACCTGTCTTACTGTGCTGTTCCCTCTCATCTCCTTTTACTGCCATTTCAGCACTGCATGGAATTAAGTGGAAAAGGAGAAATTCATATGCAAGAGATTTCAGTTCCAGCCACGTGTGGGTGATGACTGCCGGTGGGTGGCCAAAGGATTAAAAGGCTGCCGTATTCTTGTTTGAGGGGGTTTGTTTAAAGCGAGTGTGTGTATGTGTGGGTGTATGTGTGTATGTGCTCCAAAATATGAACTTGCGGACTTTGACATGCTGGCAGTGAAAGGAAGGCACCTGCTCTTTCTCAGCCTCTTCTTTGGCTTCTGAAAGCCCTCTCCTGCATACTTGTGTGTTCGACCGAACCAAAGGAGAAATCGTGATGAAAAAAATATATAAATAGATGATGTTCATGAGCAGCTCAGCAGGAGTTGCTCCAGCAAACTATAGATAGTTCCCACACACATCTCCTACACACATGCCTGTAGATGATAGTCAGTGACATGCTAGAAGCTGGACCTCCTGCCACATCAAGACATCCACATCTGCTCATTGCAGCCTCAGACCGACCCCAGATCAACACAGGGGTCTGCTCTTTTGTGTTTTTGCACTTCTTGGCTGTGAGAGAGCTTTTGCATGCCAGAGAGACAATAAAACAGAGAGCACACCATAGAGGAAACTGACATTTCCTGCTTTCAGAAGCTGCTGATATCTCTGTGTTTTTCACATTGGACATCCTATTATTTAATTCTTTGGACATTTCAGGGGAACGTATTTCAATTCATTCTGTCATTAAAGGGCTTATATCATAGCACACCGAATCATCCTTGCTGTCTACAACCAAGAGAACATAAACGCTGCTGAAAATGTGCTGTTAAGTCTTTTGTATAGAAATTCGATAAAAAGAGAATATTTTGTTTTTGTAACATCACAGAACATAAAACTACTTTTAGTATGTAAGCCAAACTTAATATAACTGGACTATAGAAAACACACAATCATGCAAAACACAGAGACTGTTGAGTCTTTATAGATTGAATTTCTGCATGTAGGCATTTGAACTTGTCAAAGTCACATAACCGTATACTTTTCCTGCTTCCAGCACAACTTCGAGGACTGATGGTTTAGTTGTTGGCAAATATATTCCTAGTAAGCAAGGTTAACCTCGCTTACGAAAAGGAGCTGGCCATTCACAGTTAGAGTGGGATGAACTGTGAATGAATAGAGAGGCCTCAGGCTACCCTGCTGAAAGTTCAAGGGCATGGCCGGGCTCTGGCGTTTTAAAACGTGACCCCGTTTGCCATTTGGGATCGCACATATCAGCTTTCTACTGTAAACTGAAGGTACAATATCAATAGTGTTGTAATGTTTAACCAGTGTATAACCTCCAGTGAAGGGGTCACCAGGCCACTGTACAGCCTGCCAGGCCCCGGGAAATACTAAACAGGACCGACACCTGACTTGATGGGGTTATCAGGGTTAGTGGCTGTGCTAAAAGAGAAAGGCTGACTCTCAAAATGGCTCTTGTTCCATATACAATACTCTGTGTGAGTCATGAAACTATGCTTACTATTGTGTACCCTCTTGGTACCAAAAGACCTTTGACCAGTTAATGCATGGATGCATCACTATTTTTAAAATCACACAGATCCTTATAAATGCCCATTTCCTACTTACAGCACATCAAATTCAAAAACTGATTGTTTAATTGTTGCCTAATATATCCCAACCCTGATAGGTGATGTTGTAATGAGATAATCAATGTTAATATTGTCACCTGCAGTTTTTGTTTTGCGCCTAATCTGTGCACACACATATAGATACCCTGCTAGCCAGATTTGTGTTTCAGTCTCATTCTCAATCAATACTGTAAAGCTGAACAGTCACGGTTTCCCTCAACAACACCAGAAATCGAAGTGTTCAATATGGGGGTTGGCTATCCCTAAGGTAACCATCTCTGGCTGTGCTGAGGCATCAGTATCAGTCTCGGACAGCAGGTCTGCAACATTGGATGAGGTAACAGCATGTGCCGAGGGGATTATATAATGTACGATAGTGCCTTTTTTTCCCCTCTCTGTCTCGGCTGTGTATTTCACAGCTTTAGAGTCTTATTGCCTCTGGAGCTCCTACATTAAACACAGCTCGTGTTTGTTCAGTGGTGGACTGACCTTACGTAGGAAGCAGTATGTTAGGGTTGTCTCATACACAGAAAATAATATGATTATTGCTCACCACACACAATGGCAATCTCATGCAGTGCTGCAAAGTAGATTTTAAATCCTGGAAAGGCAGTGGGCAACTGATCCGAGGGATGAAAACTAATCAAAAACTCAGATGAAAATAATGCTATAATACCACATCAGTCAGAGTAAGAAAATAAGAGCCTAAAGAGAAGGCTGCTGCACGCATGAGGGGAAACAATCTCATTTAATGCTTACAAGTATAGAGTATGAACCTGTCTTTTAAGGCCCCAGGGTGCATGCATCTTTGGATCCCCCTCCCCTCAAACATGACCAAAAACACATATAGTGGGATGCAAAAGTTTAAACACTATTGGTCAAATGACATGTTTACTGTTCAAAGTATAAAATGTTGCCTATCAAAAATATAAGTTAAATGTAGCAAATAAACAGCAACCGAAATTGTGCATTAAAATAATTTGTGGAGGAGGTGTAGACATATAAATACAGAAAAGATCATTAGAATTGTAAACGATTTAAACATATTTGTGTGCTTGTGAATGTTGAGCAACACAAACCAAGCCGCATACAGTTTGACTTTCCTAATAATTTCACTTTCTACTACATATATATATTTATATATGTCACACACTATATACTGAAATTCAGACACTGTACTTTTGAGTTGTATACTCCACAATGCACATGCTGATCTACCTAGGAGTGCATCTTTGTTTTCCGTAATGGGGTATAGTAGTTCAGTAATTATGCTCAGCCTGAGCCAATGTACCAGTCAGTGTGTATCTGTTCATTCCATTCACTCTCCTCGCTCAGAATCTATTTAGATTCACTGAAGTGTTAAAGAGAAACCATATAATGTTTTTGTCCTGTTGCTGCTTCTTGGTCCAAAACAAGAAATCAATGTCAGCTCAAGGATGTCACAATGGCTTTTATTGTTGTTATTTTGAGGGAATGACCTTGACAGTTGGACAAGCCTTTAATCTAATTACCCTACAAAATATCAAGTTCTGTGAACGCTTTCAAAAACTTATAGAGTATAGAGTAGCTAATATGACACTCACCTCATTTTTTTCCTGCAGAATTAAATATTTGATATATGAAAGAGTTTCCGATTTTTTGTTTGAAACCCTACAATGCTCTGCCCATTTTAGTGATCATTCTGCTCCAAACCCCCTTGTCCAACTACACAGTTAAAGGCTCTCCTGGAATGAAATGGGCATGTTACTGCAGGAGAAGCAGGTAGGCGCCCAGGAATGGGGTTGGGAGCCAATATCGCAAAGAAACTATGTTTTTTTTTTACAGTGGTTATTATATAAACCAGGGGTTGCAATGTTTATAACTCACATACAGTCATTTATGAACAAAAATAACTTGAGCCAGTGAGACTAGTAAAAATGTCACTATTTATAAGGTACAAAACTTATTTTTATCTCTTTTGATGTGTGGATCCCATCACTACAGCTGTAAACTATTCTGACTTGCTGGGCTAATCTAGAATTGCATTGGACATTAAATTGCCTTACTTCTTCAAATGACTTTGTTTTTACCTTTTTAGAGGACAAAGTCGTGGACAAAATTTCCCTCTTTAAAGGAGTGGAGTTTGACCTTCTGTGCCTTCAGCCCAATATAACTGATACACCTCGCTCCTTATTTGTGCCTGTTAAATTATTAAAAGCAGGTAAACATTTAACCTCGCTTACAAGAAGGAGTTGGCCATTCACTTTGAAGTGGGACGAACAGAGAGGCCTGGGGTTACCCTGCTGAAAGCCAGAGGGCCAGGGGCATGGCCAGGATCTGGCATTTTAAAACGTGACCCCATTTGCCGTTTGAGATTGCACATATCAGCTTTGTACTATAAACTGAAGGTACAAAATCAATAGTCTTGTAATGTTTTACCAGTGTATAACCTCCAGTGAAGGGACACCAGGCCACTGTACAGCCTGCCAGGCCCCGGGAAATACTAAACAGGACCGACCCCTGACTTGATGGGGTTATCAGGGTTCCTGAAAGAGGAAGGCTGACTCTCAAATGGCCCTTGTTCCATATACAATACTCTGTGTGAGTCATGAAACTATAGTTTCTGCAAAAGATGCATGTCCAACAGGAAGCCATCCAGATTATAGCAAGTCCCAAATTACTCCCTCTTAGACTTATAACGCATAACTTAGTAGAATTCGTAATGTTGTGACCTACATACAGCACTATATGGGAGGTAGTGTGTCATTTGAAATTTTATCACAGTGGTTTTGGCGTTCTGCTTGTGCATGCTGGCAGTGGAAAAAATATTTCAGCCATTTGCATCCTCTCTCACTCATCATGTAAATCAGTGGCACTAAGAACTCATCTTGCAGAAAAAACTTCTCGTAAGCCTGGGAGATCTTGCACAGGAGCCATACTCATTAGATTAGAAATACACGTGTTCATTGACGAAGGCCGTTTTTTTTCTCAGGGTTTGGATACTGGGTTTTAAATGAGTCCCAGATGTGCCAATGAACTTGGTTTCAGTGCGGTAATCCATTCCCAGAAACCAAAATCTGATCAGATAGCTTTAGAAAGTCTGTGCCCAGAAGATTAGCTGCACACCAATGAGAGAAGCCCAGGCTTCTTTACTGCTGCCAGAGAGCAGAATCATCTTTAGGAATTGGGGGGTCAAAAAAGAGGTCTGCCTCATATTCCTGTCATTATCTTCACAACAATGAAAAATCTAAGGTGACCGAAAGGAGTCTCATCCTATTCACTTGTCATTCCTGAACAAAATACCTTAATAATCTCACATTAAAGGGGGGTGGGGGGGTCCAATCAGCTAATTTAAGTGTGGAAACACATCTATTTTATTTTATAACTTCATTTCCAAAAGAAGGGAAAGTGTTTTCTGGGAGGTCATTACACACCAGAGTTGTTATAGTTATTTAAACATTACCAGAAACCGCTGTACACCCTAAACATAATTTGACCTGAATGAAATGTTTTAATTGTGGTTCTTCAGAATCTTTAGAATGCAGTGTGCCTTGTTCCACTGTGGTTCGGCTAATTATTATATATTATAATAGGAAAAATATAGTAATATATTATTTAAAAAGCATTAATACAGACATTAAAAGAATGCTTCTGTACCAGTTCCAGATTTGTGTGAGAAGCAGCATATATTTTCTCACAGATCTGCTTGAGTAGTGTTTACCAGCACTCCTCCTATATATTTACCATCCAAATTTGAGTTCCAAACTAAATGTTTCATACCCCGTTCAGCTAATTAAGGACTTGCAACCTCTGAATTAAACAACTCGCTTTATCAGGTGAGGTGGTTACAGGTTGGAGCTAAAATATACAACACGCTAAATGTCCACTTTATGACCACTGCACTGGACCAGTGCGACTATCCATTACTGGTGTACGGCTCATTTCTGCTACTCCGCCACAGTGAAAGTAGATTGGGGCTCAGGATTTGGAGGATTTTTGTTGAAAGAACCTATTGTTTTACTGAACCTTGTAATAATAATTCCTATTTAATATTTATAATTCAAAATGTAATTTTCAGGCCCATGCAATGCACTCATGTATTTTTAAAGACCTACTCAAGTTTGAGGTGAATGAATTGGAGCTCAAGGTTCCTTAGGAGATAAAACTGAGCTTGAGCTGATTGTAAAGGCTTATCAGCTCCATTTGAGATAAAGGTGTTTCAAAGATCAGGAGCTAAAGATTCATATATTGATGTTTTATGTTGACTGACCAGGAGATATTTCTCTTATTCTTGCAGAAGCTTAACACTGCCCAGTTTGTTCTTTTAATTTGATTGTGTGAAAATTGCTCATGTTGCATCACGTGCCTCTGCTCTGCTGACCCAGAAAGCCTTTCTGAGCAAAGGAGGCTATTTGATTTTCTTCTGAGGGGAGTGTCTTGGGACAGATAGTAGATGCATTGGATCAGCTGATTGCCTTTCATTGATCCTGAGAGAGCAAGTAAGGAAGAAAACACCAATAGCAGGTCAGCACGGTCATGCATTCAGAGGTTTGGGGACAGTTTGCATTTTCTTACAATACTTTTTGAGGTTACCTTTTAATAAAGAAAAGCCAAAATACTTGGAAAGGGTTAGTTAACAAAACATTTGGGTCAGCTTTATGTGTATTTTGTTCATTGGTATGAAGATTATGTTTTGACTCAATAAGTATTTGGTAGTTTTGTAAATTATTGTTACAATCACATGAATGGCTCCAGGGTAGCAAAACGTCCATGCAAAAGCCCAATCACTTTAAGAAGGCTTCCTAATATTTTGCCTCATTTGGAAGCTATTCGTTTTACAAGAGTAGTTCTTGAATTGCCAATAAACTGCTGGGGAACTGCTGAAACACTATTGTGGAGCTGACTTTAGCCAACCTTCTCCCAAGGTTAGTTAATGTGTCACAGTAGTATACACAACTGCATGCTAATTAAACTTAAAACTTACCATTTTAGTTGTTTTAGACTAATGTCATTAGTAACACTCTTCTCTTTATTTATCAGAATCAACTTTCACAAGAATTTTCCTACACAAGCTGTCGATTTATATTTGAAATCAAACCACCATGTCTGCCCCTGCTTGCTGGTTGAAGGCTTGGCACATTGTGTATCACACTGTGTATAAATCTGATCATTGAAATTGTGCCTGTTAAACTTTCTATTTACACTAACACATGCCTGCATATATGCCATGTAATAACACAGTCGGCAGATTTTTGATTAGTAGATATTATTGCCTTACAGTCCACTAAATAAGTAAAGTAATATCAAGTATGTAAGGAAAGAAGAGAAAAATAAGTTTCAACCCTATCCAATCCCAGGACAAATCTAGCCTGAGATTCCATACACTCACGCAGTGTGATGTCATACAGCTATTTATAGAGGGGTTAGCTCAAGCAGGATAGCCTACTTTCAGATGCTCATCTCAAGTGAAGTGCTTCTGTTAAAACCATCTCAATAATGAAACTTATTTTAGCTTTCATTTACCTTTGTATTTGAAAACAAAAACAATTATCATGACAGTTCTGTCAACTGTACAAAATCATCTGGCCCAGGTAGAATAATCCCAAGATAAAGTTAACATTAAATAATAATCAGAGCACAAAACAACCAAAACATTCACATCACTGAAGGCCAAACAATACAATTCTGTTTTGAACAAATGTCATTCCCTCTTTCTCTGTCTTATCTGTTTTTCTCTCTTCTGTTCTCTCATTGTCGCTCTCTTTGTCTCTCTCTATCTCTCTGTCTCTCTCTATGTCACTCTCACAATCTCACACTTTGTCCCACTCTCTCTCTTTCATCTCTGTCACTCTCTCATCTCTCTCTCTCATTGTGTTGCTCTCTCAGTCGTCTCACTGTCTCTTTTTTTCCATCCATCCATCCATCCATCCATTCATCCATCCATCCACCTATCCATCCATACATCCATCCCGTCTCTTAGTTTGTCCTCTACTGCCGCTCCCTGTCTCACCCTAATCCTCTTTTTTATCTGTATTTCTCTCACCCTCTTTCTTTGTTTTTTGCTGTCTGTTTTCTCTCTCTGTCTCTATCTGTCTCTAGAGGATAAACAGCCTAAACTCACTCTTCATTGCTGGAACTCTCCTACCTGTGAGCTTTGCTGTTCTTGCCAAAAAGCCCAACACATCAACAAGGTTCCCTCGTGACCCTGTCCGTTCCCCTTCACTGCTGCTAAAATATAAACTTTGTCCTGTTTTCTCACACTTGAGGGTCACAGTGTGAGACAAAGCAGTGTGGCAGCCCATAATATTTACACTGTCGAGTTTTAAGAAAGACAGGACAGATCTTTTGTTTTCATGGTTACGCTCCAAATATGAGGCAACAGTTATCCTCTGTCCATGCTAGCCTTACAGATTGGGCATAAATTAAATTATTTTCTCTTGACCTTTCTTCTTTGATATATAACCATAAATAGGCCAGAAGATAAATGCGTACACTGCTTTTATTCTCAGAGTCTGTTTCATGTTTTTGTTTGACATTCTATGCACAGACCTACAGCCTTATACCCAGCACACATTATGTAAACACACTTTAAACATATTTGGCTGCAGCCTACATTCCTGTTAATAGGAAAAAATGTCTTAAAGTGTTAGTTTAATTTACACATTTTTACTCCTGCACACACATTGTTTGATTGTTGCTTTATACCAGGCTTGTGAAGTCATTATCTGTCTATGCCAACATTAATTCCCTATAATGATCAGCCATAATATTAAAGTCACATCTAAAGAATGTGTTGCTCCCCTTTGATGCCACAAACAGCTCTGACCCATCATGGATTCTAAAGATGTTCTGTGGTATTGGGTGTTCAAGTTCTAAAGGTTTTGAGTTGGGGCTTCAATGGATCAGAGTAATTTGTCCTGCACGAGATGCTCAGCTGGACTGAAAACTGGGGAATTTGGAGGCCAAGTCAACACCTTGTTCCTCGTGTTTCTAAAACAATTCCTGAACAGTTTTTTGCAATGTGACAAATTACCCTGCTTTGAGAAGCCACTGCCATTGATGAATACTGTTGCTATGAAGGGGTGTACTATTTTGGAACAATTTTTATGTTTTGTGTCAGTAACATCTAAATGAATGCAGGACCCAAGGTTTCCCAGCAGATCATTGCTCAGATCATCAGACTGCCTCCACTGATTTGGCTTCTTTTCATGTTGAGCACAATATTAGAAGGTGGTGAGAGATACTAGTTCATCCTCCACAGTGGGCTGACAAAGAACACTTTTATTGTGGGCAGCTGGTGGCCTAGTGGTTAGGGTGTTGCTCAGAAGGTAGTGATTTGATAGGACTGCTAGTGGCACCCTTAAACAAGGTACCCTTAAGGTTCTCTTGAGCAAGTTACTGCCATACAGCTCCCCAGGCACTGTGTTCTGGGCTGTCCACTGCCTCACTTGGTGAAAGGGTTAAATGCAGATACTATGTGCTGTTGTCTGTTCATTTATGAAACTTCTCTTCATTGTACCACACTTAAACCCCACAAAATGTACAAAAATGTGGCTTGATGCCTATACCTTACAAGATGAGCAGTCTATAACTTAACAGACAAATGTTAAGCATTCATTTTAATCTCAGCCAATGGGTCAAGCCTTCTTACATTGTGACCTCAAATTTACGAAGCGTTAAATACGTTTATAAAAATGAATGAATGTTGAAAATTTTAATCCAACATGATACTAAGCATGGACACAACTTTGGACATTTTTAAAATGAGTGTTCAAGCACGTGATTTGGTTTGTAATTGCACACGTCTTCTTCTTATGCTCTGTTTACACCACAAACACAGGCATACTACTAGGGACGGAAGCGGTGAGCGTTTATACCTCTGATAGGGTGGTGTGCAATGTGTTGTTTTGTATGTAGGATGTGTTCTGCTACAGGAGGTGTCTAAGTGGTTACCGGGCATCCTTGTCTCATTGTGTGTTTCCCTTTGGCAGAGCTGAATGGTTTTTTTCTGGCTATGGTTTGTATTAAACTGCCGTTTTCATGACAATATAACTAATAAGCCAAATACTTATTTCTAAACATTCTTCCTGGACTTCATTTTGTCCAGAGGAATAATTTCACTTGCAAATATTTGACAATATCTGACAAAAGCAACAATTATTTGACAAAAGTATAAGCTAACTAAGGTTTTAAAATGTCTAGAAACAATGTGATTAATCTGATTATATTTTTAAAATGCTCTCAAAATGAGAAACATTATATATTTGCATACTAGATTCAAGTTGTTTTCACTTTCATTTCCTGCAGCCTATGAGAAAGCACATTAAATCAAGAGTATGCAAACTCTTGAGACATACTGTGCCACCTTCCATATGTCTCTCCGCTGCCCTTGTGAATGACATGTATTGGACTGGTGTGAAAATATCTGAATCAGCTCTTGATCTGACAAGTGTGCACGTGTTTGTGTGTTGAACTCAAAGCTTTGTGGAGCACACAGTTATGTCACTGCAAGTGATGTCTGGGTTTCTAAACAGGTATGTACTTGGAGGTGTGCCGGGGCGTGTCTATAGATTTGTGCCCACACACTCATTTGGAAGTGTGTGTACATGCACGTACGCATGTGGAGCGTACATTTAGTTCTAGACCAAAGGGCTGGAAGCACATACAACAGGGTTGCCTGGTAGAAGGAGAGGAAGTGAAAGCATATTGAGTGCAGGCTACATCTCCAATATTTCTTCATACAAAAAGTTTGCTAATTACCTTGTTAAAATAAAGTGGCAGTCACAAGTCAACACACCACAGCACACTGTGAACAATGTGAATTTCTTTCTCTGCATTTAACCAATTCACCAAGGGAACCTCAGTGGTGACAGTAACAGTACTAGGATTCAAACCCACAACCTTCTGATCACTGGGGCAAAGTCCTGACCACAAGGCCACCCAGCTGCCCCTAAGTAGTCCTCATCTAGAGGACGTATCAAGAAGGGCAGAGAAGCAATATAGTAATTTAAGGTGATTTGGTGTGAAATTAAGCCAAGACAAATCAAGTAGGCTTTTATAGTCATTTCACACCATATACACACTGTATATTTAAAAAATGAAACAACATTCCTTCAGGACCATGGTGCAACACAAAAGCAGAACAGAACAGCAAAGAACAGAACACAAGTGGAAACAGGACAGAACACAAGAGCAGACTACAACTATACAACTATACAAGACAAGACAACATTCAGCGCACTATTCTCAATGAGTGTACACCCTGATAGGAAACAGACATCTGAAGAATGTATTGCTTCTATAAGCTTTCTTGGGATGTGCTGCTTGATTCCTGAGACATTGTTTCACATAACATTTAATACACAGCTTTATACTACATTGCGAAATGCATACATGGCAAAATAGTTCCCCATTATCAGCATTTTCCAGCTTTCCATATTGTTCACTCTGGTGAAATTCTAAAGGGGAAGTCCACAATTTTTTTTATATCTTCAGCTTAATTCTGCGGCTACATCACACAGTGTGGTTTCGTGTAAACAACATACATTGTAGAAAAAAACATGTTGGTAAAAGGAGGAATTTTTTTCAGCATAGAGCAGTGGATCCCAGGAAACAGGGGGTATTAATTGTATTAATACATTTAGAAAATATGATATTTAATTGTATTTTCACTCAGAAAATGTTCTTCAGCATAGTCTGTTTGTGTCTGTATTCTGCTCTCAGAGGAGATGGTCACATGCCGCAGCTCTTGAAGGCCACGTGCTGTTGCCTTCAGGCTATGGAGACAGCACCTATTGGTATTGCACACACACACACACACACACACACACACACACACACACACACACACACACACACACACACACACACACAC
>JBBKCR010167067.1:0-15736 GCA_037577295.1 Ladigesia roloffi | reverse complement strand
GGTGATATTAAATCACGGCTATTAAAACTGACTTGTTTTTATGGTCTCGGTCTCGACTCGGTCTCGATTCCTGAAAGTCTCGGTCTCGACTCGGTCTCGGTATAGGCGGTCTCGTCCCCATCACTAGTCCGCAGTCCTCCGCACTGATCCCAGCAGGAATCTGCTGCCTCAGCTGAGATCATGCCCAGTGGCATACAGAATGCCTTGTGGCCTGTTAAGAGCCTCTCTGGAGCAATTAAACATCTTGCAGTTGTGGGTGGAGCGCTGCAGATGTGCTCAGAGAGAGAACTCCTTTGCGGTCGCCTGTTGTCAGTAATCAGGATCAAATAGAAAAAACGTTTCTCATTTCTTTCCCATAAAATCAATATTTCTTCACAAATCAGGAGGAACAAATTAATTGGAGTAATCCAATCGTTTGCTGTAATTGCCCCCGGATATCCAGAGTTATTAGCCGAAAACTGTTCACCGCACCCTGGTGTCCCATTACTTTAATAATGATGAATGGTTTTCGGTGAATAACTTCAGATGTCTGGGGGTTATTATGGCAAACGAGGGGTCATAGGAGAGGGGTCACCCAGCCCTGTCCAACAGTAAAGTTTCACATGTAGAGTGCGATTTTTCATATTTAACATTAAAGATAATTTAAGGCAAATCCTGCATGTTGGTGAGAAGATACTACCGCACGCAGTGCAGCCGTCACGGCGAGAATGCCAATTAGCATATCTCGCCATTTATAAAAGTGCTACATTAAAATCACAGTTTGTAAAATGGATTTAGAGCGCAACATTTAGCTTGTTAACACATTTCGCTCTAAATGGGTTAATGACACCTTTAAATTTGTTAAGCTGTTTTTACAAAGGGCAACCATTCCTGTTCCTGTAGTGTGTGCCTCTTCTGCATAGGCTTCTTTTTTTTCATTTGTTTGCACTTTATGTTTGCACTTGCAATTGCATATTTTTTGTTAGCCCTTTGTCTTATTTTTATTTGAGGTGAAAGCCTTATTCATTTATAAATAAAAAAAAATAGAAAGTGCAATAAAAATGGTTTTAAATAATGAATAATTGTGATTAATAATCGTAATTTCAATATTGATACAAATCATCATGATTACCATTTTGGCCATAATCGTGCAGCCCTAACGTATATACCTGACTATTAGTAGTACTGAGAAACTGTGGATGCTTTTGCACACCAACTCAAATTCTGAAACTTTTCCCAACAAAACAAATGTTAAAATATGATTATTCCATTATTTGCATAAAATTGGGTGCCCTGTATTTCATTTCATTTCAAAACATCACATAACTTCGCAAACAGTGAACTCAGAGTCTCCATATAAGGAGTGAAGGGACTGGGGGGGGGTTGGTACATTCCGAAGTGTTTACATACTATAATGGACTACTTAGTTTTACATAAACAAAGAAGATTCAGATTTCCATGGACTGGGTCTTTTAAGCAAATTGAAATTTTAGATGGGTTGGTGAGCCAAGGGTCAGCTGAGCCTAACGATTGGGCCAGTCCAAGAGTCTTAGGCTCAGGATGTTCCAAGTCAGGCGCCTACACGTATGTTTCATTTTCTATTTGACAGCATGCTAGCATGTGGTCTTCCTCCACTGCAGAGAGCGAGTCCGAGGATTTACCCGCTAAGAGGATTCGCCGGGATATGAGCAGATTGACGTGATTGGATTGTATCTTGTGCTGACTCATAATTTCAGCATTGAGGTTATTTTTAAAATCAACAGAGCAGTTTTTATTTCTATTAACATGTAAAAATAAAAATGAGCATTTTTATTTATTTTATGTATTTATTTATGTCATAAACTTCTATTCTGAGGAGTCAAACCTCAACAGGAATCGGCCTAAACTTTCCCTTCACTTTTTACTGTGAAATGTGGCACCATGTGAAGACTTCGCTACATCGTGGTCTTTCTAACTTAGAAAAGATAAATCCAGTCAGAAGAATAAAAAAAGCTTCAGCTGCTGGAAGGGACGGGAAGGGACGGGCGCCTGTTTGCTGATTAGGGAAACACAGAAACACCTAAACAGCTTCTAGTGCTGAAAAGATTCCTACAGTAATATTCCGATTACAATAAATGTTTGAGTAAAAATCTTTCCCCTGAGGGTTCATTTAATTATGTCACCAAAGTCTGTTTCAAATATCTCTGCTATCGTCCCACTGTCGCTTTTAGACGCGACGCAGCTCCAGTATCGGTTAGTCAGTGGTGAGAAAACGATCTGAACTCCAACAGACCCAACAGAAAAACGTTCTGCGCCTTTATGGCCGGAGTCGGCTGCGCTGAGCATTATGGGATGAGAGTTTTTTCATTGTTTATTACTACATTACTTATGGTTAGCGAACATGCTGCTACACAGGTCCTCACTCTGTTTAAACTGCTGCACTGAACATTATAAATATGTAAATATAATACAATTATACGTTCAAAACTTTACATTTGCCAATAATTTTCTTGTGAAAGTTGGTTTACTTTTTACTTTAGATTTGTTTTTAAATATAAATTTGTACTTTTTTATAAGTACATGTTTACACAGTCATTAAAGGAGAGGTTCAGGATACAGGTCACTGCTTGTTGTACTTGTATTAATCTGCTTGTGATGAATAAAGAATCTTGAATCTTACTCCAATAAATGAAAGATTTGAGATTTATATTTATTTAAAATAAACACGCTCCCTTCAACACCCCCCCCTTTCCACTAGTGAAGGCATCCAAATAAATACTGATAGCAGAAGTTAGAAGTTCATTTACCGTGCTGTGGGGTTATTTTTACCATAACGAGTGCAGAGTCTCAGAGTCTTCTGAATAGTAAAACTCATCAGGATATCTTAAATATTATAAAAGTAAAAGCACCTTAATAAAATGACCATGGAAATGGGCCTGTCAAGATAAACAGTGAGTTGCAGGATAGTTATAATAGCGGTGTGCGATATGCCGATATGAGACCGTAGTATCTTCTAAAGACCAAATCTCACTGTTCACTCGTCCACTGAAGTCCCGCCTTACAGAAACAGCTCAACCAACCAAAGCGAACTACGTCACTGTCGTCCTGCTCTCACTCGCCCACGCGGTTACATTGTGGGAGTTCTCTGAGAAGTCTGGGAGAAAAGGTTCGCTCCTCGGATGGCAACATAAACTTTTCAACCACTTAAAGAGACGGCATCCAAAGCAATGTACCGAGAGTATAGAGCAGGCATCACCCATAACACCCCCCGGCAAGCTGGAGTTATTAAGACAAAAGTATAGGGACATGGCTCTAGATTGTTTAGCACAGCTGGACACATCGCTGCTCCTGAGAGATCCTGCATTAAGCCACACAGTCACGGTACGCTGACTCTCTTACAGTGTCTTCCACTCCCAGGGTTCTGGGGTCTTTAGAAGGTTTATGGATCTTTGAAAGGGTGCATTTGTATTATTGTGCCATTATCATTACATCAGTAAAAATGGACACAATGACAATATTATAATTTCTACAATAATTTCTGGGACAATTTATCGGCAGCAAATTTTTTTATCGTTACAGGCCTACATGGAAAGGATTTATTCGTCAGGTGTAGAGAGGCTTGGCACTTTGGGAAATGCTCTTCGAGACGCACAGTGTGAATGATCTCTCTCTCTCAACCCATCATGTGTACCCAAAAAGAGATGCCAAGCAAACACTTTCCCCTGTGCTAGTCCTCTATGTTTGTCTGTGAATATCTTTACCCCGTGCAGAGTATAAACAGTGTTGATCAGGTAGAGGTGTGGAGCTCTACTGCCAGTAGGGGTCATGTAGTAAACAGCATCTGGCAGCTTAAAACTTCTGCATGAAACATTGCTGGAGATACTGGCTGAGGGATCAGGTTCCTGCGATATTTCCTGCTTTATTTGTGTTTAGTGTTGATTTTATACCGTGACAGTGAAATGAGAGCTTTAAGAAGAGCTAATGGAATTAGATGTGCTGTGTTAGAGTTTTTATTCAGTCTGAAACTTTCCATCTTCAGTCTGAAGCTACTTCTGCTCGGAGCTTCAAAATGTGACGACACAAACAGCATATCTGTGTGTTGTATTGAGTTCACAGTCACAAACCTACGTCCTACTCCTGTCAGACCAAAGTGTTTATATCAGGACAGGACGGGGAACCTCAGAGGAACCTCCGGGGAACCACCGCGGAGCTGCTAGCAGTTGTGAGATTGGAAACTTCTACTTCCTGATTGCAGTGTAAATGCCAAAACCATTAGCTGCCCGTTTGTGTTGGACTACAGAACGTTATGATAAGAAACATTTGCAGCAGCCTTTAAATCTTTTTGGTAAAATAATGTTTAGAGTTGGGACAAGTATAAGAGTCTAAACTGTGTGTATTGAGCTCTGGGGCCCAAACTGAAAGAGTTGCTGTCGCCCTTTTTTGGTTTTACACACATTATATTATCTTATAAAAACTGTTCAGAATTTGTGCAAAACAATGAATAATTACAAACAGTGTTCAGGTGAAATCAGTCAGAGCACAGTGGCACTTTAGATGGTGGTTACTGATATTGTACACAGCCCTCTCACAGCCAGCGGAGGCGGAGTCTGTAACAGAAGGAGCTAATAGAGGGGGATGGAAACGGAGATTTGCACACAGAAGAACGAGTTTACATTCCACCGAACTGCTGTCGCGTGTTAGTCTACATTTTAAGGGACAATTTTACTAAAGGGAGGAGAACCAAAGTGCACCAGACTGGCAGGATGGCACTAGTCCTGTCCGGTTGGCAGAAAGGCGGATCGTTTGTTCCGCAGACCTGAGCAGTGCCATCCCTCTGGTGCAGGCAGAGATGGGCCTGCCAATGAAAATGTTCCGCACAGAGGTAATCAGGACCATGCCCAGGCTTCTTAAAGACCTCCTGACCAGCTGAATTAAAACGGGAGTGTGATTGGCTCTGGGCAACACTGGGGGAGTTCAGCCTGGACACAGAAAACCACAGAACATCGGAAGGACAGACATGAGATTTGTATTAAACTGGACGACTGACTTACCAAATAAGGTGGCCTGGGTACAGCGGAGAGAGAGCGGGCACCGCGGGTTCTGTCTTGCTTTAAATAGAATTATTTTGGGTCTCAGTGGCAGAAAAGAAACTACTGACTTCTCTTTTTCAGCCACGAAGGAAATTGAAAATTGGATTAGGAGTGTGAAATATATTGAAATTTAAAATAAGACTTGTAAATAAACTTCTGCTTTCATTAGGTTGTTTTTATTATGGGAATTTCTTTTTTAAGATGTCAGTGTTCTAATATTTTTTGTTGATGTTCAAGATGAAGATGGTTGTATATCTCAGCCCAGGTCCTGTACGTCCATACTCCACTTCAGGAAGAAGTGCAAGTCTACTGAACACTTGCATTTAATGTTTTGGCATTAAATGTTAATAAAAAAAATAGAGGTAAAATTTCCCCAGGTTTAGCTCTGCCCTTCTGAGTGTATGAGTGTCGCTCCATTAGGCCCGGGCCGGTATACGATTCTGAAGGTACGGTAACCTGGGATAAAAATATCACGGTATCACGGTATTGTAATTACTGCTCTACTACAGTATGTGGTATTTAAATGTCTGGGGTAAAAATCTACTCTTTTTTCCAACTGAACACAGTATATTTTATTTTAGGAAACATCGAACTGCCCTCCATTCCCCAGTCGGGTTTTGGTGATTATTTGTTCAGGCTGTACCTGTTGTGTCTGTAATCTTCACCAGCTGCTCCGTGTTCCGTGTCTGTGTGTTTATAAACCTTTTCATTCCTCTGTCCTGTGTCATGCTTCGTGGTTTCTGTATATTTTATTGTGTGTTCCTAGATGTGGTTCCCTGATTTTGAGTCTCGCCCTGTTTTCTCCTGTGCAGGTTTCTGTATTTATCTTTGATGGTCTCTCTGCTCCAAGTTCTAGTTTTCATTTCAGTTTCCGCAGTAACCTGGCTTTCTTTTCTTTACTGATCCTCGAAAAACCTCGAAAAACCAAGATCAGTTTCAATATCCTTTAAATACATTAGTGAGTCATTCATGTAAAATATTAAATTATTGGTTCTGCGTTATTTTTGCTGCTAACATTTGTAGGACAGGATATATCTTTTGGAACATTATATTACACATCCTATTATTTTGTACATTGTTCTTCCGTTTTCTGGATGATCAGCGCGATTGTCAGATGTGATGATAAGGATTAAGGAGCTATAAACTGCGGTGAGGAATATTCAGAAGCACACTGGGCTGAGTTCTCCAGTAGTGCAGAGGTCTGAGCAGAACACCAGGTGTGTATGGAGAACAGAGAGGGGGGATGCAGGGCGGAGATACGTGTTTTCCCCCCATTCTACGTTGCATTTGTCACTTATATCCGAAAGCTGTTTAAAAGTGCCGGGACCGGGCGGATCAGAACCTTCGTACCTTTCTTGGTTAAGAATGTATTTTTCTATAATGGTCTTCACTCAGTCTTCATTTCTCTGTATTTTTCAGCCCTGGAGATCGCCGGGTTATTGGCCGACTCCCTGGCCGAAGTCGGTTTCTGACTCCAGTTTAGCGGACGCGGAGTCAGAGTAGTCAGTGCCAGATAGAGACGAGGAAGCACCGAGGCTCCAGCTCCGGAAACATAATCAGATTAGTGGATTAATGGACTTAATTTTTCTCTAATCCTGATAGCGATGAGTCAAGCCCCGCTGTGTTGAATAAAAAACAGGTCGGTGTAATTGGGATCAAACCCCGGACGCCTCTAATGGGACTTTAAAGAACAAAAAGACCCGTCATGCTGCTGTTTAATCTGCTTCTATCACTGCTGTGTGTTATCTTCCACCACATGCACTTTCTGACTTGCTGACCTCCCTTTTGTATGCTGGTATTTTCACATTTGATTATTGAAATATTATATATTATTTTTTTCCCTTTTTTAATTCCATAAATTGCCAAATTGGTCTTTTAAGGAAGCTGTGCTGAAAGTAAACAGCCTGAAAGAGAGACGGGCCCTTGGGAAAGTCCCGCCCCTGCAGGGCGACCGGCATGGCTAACGACGGCTGCTGTGACCGACGCTCGCTCGTGCAAAGTTTCAGTGGTGATGTGAATTTTATGGTTGATTAAGAGTGATCAGAGGGTCTTTTGTGCACATAAACAGGACTTCAGTTGGGCTGGGCGATGTGGCAGATGTATGCTAAGGAGAGTGAAATCATCATCGATACGGTTAATGTTTACAGCTATCAACGTAAGTAGTTCACTCTTTATGCTAATTTTAGCAGCTAACTAGCCAATTAGCTTACCGAGACAACTGTCCATCTTCAGTCAGCCACGATGTGCTTGCTTTTCAGATGCTTGTGCATCATGATCGTACTTTCGTAGTTCCATTTTGCGTTGCACATTCTCCTCTTTTATTTCTAAAAATGTTCCTAAATGTCTGAGCTCCATTGCCGGGTAGCCGCGATACCATATAGATCGATTATTTTGATAGCTGATGTAATAGTGATTAGTCGACCAATCGTGGCATTGTGTGTGAGAGAGATTTTGTGTGTGACTGTGTGTGTGTGTGTGTGTGTGTGTGTGTCTTTTCTTTCTCTCTGGAAATGTAATGGCCCTTAATGGTCAAAGATATAAAATGCAGATATAAATGCCCAAACTCTATGAAGAATTTACACATCTTTCAAATTTATGTAATTTAAAAATATATATTTTGCTCAATAAATGTTCATAAAATTGCATTCTATGATTTTTTGAGAGAGTGTTAAACCTGCTGCAATATATCTGGTGTGTGATTATATTCAGAAACAGTCATTTTGACACACATGTGTATATATATATTTGTATGTGTATATATATGTGTATATACTTACCAAAAGAAGATATCGCCATAAATATCGTTACCGCTTCAATTCACACTACAATATAGATTTTAGGCCATATCACCCAGCTCTAATCTTGGATCTTTTGTCACGTGATAAATGTTCATTGACGACGGTATTTAGTCATAGTTTTAGTTGAAAGCAACACTCTTTTAGACAAGCTGTGTGCTCTGTGCTCTCGCCCCTTTTACAAAATGAATGCCTCGTGCTGTAAGTAGGCTTGGTTCCGCACAGGTGATGTGACTTAGTCATTTTTGCGAGGAGCAGATATATCTGCGGTAGGCCGTTATAATCAAAATCTCCCCTGTTGGCCAAAATGATGTTGCATACTGTTTATACCGCTCAGTAGACTTGGGGGTATGAAATTTGTCAGGGTGTGCCCTAGTCCTGCTGGAGAGAAGTGCCTCAGAAGTATAAGACACTCAGGCTTAGCAAAGTTAGCCTAGTGCACCCAACCATGCTAGTCGTGAAGCAATGCATTCAATATTAAAGCCTTCAGTTAAAATCACATGCGGTGGTGTGTATGTGGTGTGTATGTGGTGTGTATGTGGTGTGTATGTGGTGTGTATGTGGTGTGTATGTGGTGTGTATGTGCTGTGTATGTGGTGTGTATGTGGTGTGTATGTTTTCATCTGGGTTGTACATTGTTGACACTGTGCAACTTACCGAATCTGGCGTGAGCTTTGTCTACAGAGGGTATTGTGTTCTTGAACAAAGGTAAAGCTAGTAGCATGCTAGTTGAGGTAGAATTGCGTGGGCCCTCCTCAGAGAGGTTTGGCTTCTTGTCAGAGTTATTATTTATCTGAATCACCTCATCTGCTACTTTTTTTCCATGCTTAGAGGTTTTTTTTCTCAAACTCAATACATTGTTTTTAAATTGTTGCTATCCTGCTAGCCTTTCATCCAGCACCCCACCCACCTGTAAGAGCACGGGTGAACTGCAGCAGAATCAAATACAATTCATAAACGTAAACAAAACGCCCATGTGCCTTCCATTGTCTCTGTGCCTTTGTTCATTATCAAATTGGAGATAGAATCACCATTAGTTTGCTCTGAAGGGTCCTTGTTGTCTCTGCCTGCAAACTTTTCTATTTCACACTCTGACACTCAGTAACGGATCGTACTGTCAGTGCTGCTGGTGCCATGGAACCTCCTCACTCTCTCCTCTTTCCTCTTTTCTCTTTTCTTACCTTGTTTTGTAACATGGTCCAACTATTCTATTCAGGTTTGGGCTTTTGAAAGACAAGCTATTTACCATGGGGCGTCTTGTACCCACAGCAGTAGATATTGTCAACTGTGCAAAACCTGAGCGCTGTTAGTGCCAGGACTGCGTATAAAAGCCTGTTGTATTTAGTCTTTGATTAATTTGTGTGTCCTGGGCAGCACTCCCACTGAGGCTGCAGGCTGCATTCCTCTTAAAAATCCCTCCTGATTCTGGAGCAGAAGATCATCATGTATTGCACACAACTACAAAAGCTTAATTACACATTTAAAAAGTATATTGTCGTTACATTTGCTAGTTTTTACATTGTCCTGTAAAGCCATAAGCTGCCCGTGTTTGTGAATTTCCTTTTTTATAGGTGTCCTTCAGGAAATATAAGTATTTGTAATGTAGAGTAAAATGTCAAATGTCAGGTTTTATTCCGCGATTTTTTTTTGGCATCATTTTGGCATCAGTTATTTCCTGGAATGCTGCAGTAAGCAGTTATGCCTAATTTGTGCTGGTTTTATTGCGTATTAGCTAATTGGACTAGCTTTGGCCATCGCAGGCGTGTGACACTGGCAGCACACAGGTTCAGGAGCACAGACAGTAATGATTCAGAGCAATTTCAACAGATATCAGCAAAAACGACTCTGGCAGGGCAAAAAAACCAAGGCTCTGGGGTGCCATTAGACTTGCCTCAGAGCCACACTGTGTAAAGTTTGAAACCTGGAGAGAATAATACATCTTTCCAGTAGTTGATGTCCAGTGAAAATATCTAGGAACCTGCAGGCTTATTTTAATTTTGCCAAAATGTTTAAATGATCACAGTATGAGTATCTGCTATATCAGGGGTGGGCAAACTACGTCCCGCATCCGGCCCGTCGAAAATCGGTGTCTCATCCGAGTCTCGGGGGATCGGGCGGGGCGGAGCACGCAGTATAATTTACTGAAATTAGGTTCGCATCCGCACTGTGAATACCACACACCCCAGTGCGGGCGGCCGTAGAGCTTACAGCGGCGAGAAGTTCGGTTCTTTTCAGAGAGACGCTCTTTTGGCTCGACTCCCAAATAAAAGCCGGTTCTTTCAGCTCCCAAACGGCTCTTAGTTTATAATCACCTGTAGCCTCTTATTTCAGCAGAACTTGGCAATTAAGCTGCTGTGTGTTGATAAACACTTTTATTGTTTTGCAGTTAACCTGTATATCAATTAATGGATTTAATACTTTTATTGTTGACTGTTTTGTTTTTTTATTATGATGTTTGTGATTGACACAATTCAGTTTATTCAGTTGTCAGTCTTTAACAAATCTGAGTCTAAATTAAAAAATATTTATTGGCTTATTTTCCTCTTTGACCAACACCAGAATTAATACCACATACATGAATATTAACTGAATATTCTTATAGTTCGGATTATCAGTAAAATCTTATCAAAATATAAAATGTACTGCTTTTACAGGGGGAGGAGATTAATATTGAGAATTTATCATCGTTTCGGCCCTCCAACACAGATCAGATGTTTCATGTGGCCCGCTGTGGAAATGAATCCCTTAGCCCTGTTCTGTACTGATTTAGCATAGAGCCTTAAAGCCAGTGAGTGTTGTAGTTACTTTAGACCTGAATGTGTTTCTGTGATTTTCGGGGCCTGAAGACGTATTTGATCTCATGATGAGTTTGTACATTTGTCCTCTGAGAAAAAGAATGACCAGATTATAATCGGAATGGACGGTTTGTACCTGTGAGAGACAGAATAACAACAAAAAATCATCAAAAACGAAAGTCAGAAGTTGATGCGCATTGTAATGTGTGAAATAAATAAATGAATCCTGAAACGGTGCTGGTTTGTAGGGGATCATATTCTTATTTCACATTACAGTGGACACGAGTCTCTGACTCGTTTCTCATGGCTTCAATAAACCGACCAATAGAATTCTAGAATTACTTTCTCAGAAGGCAAATGTACAAACTCAGCATGGGATCAAATAATTATTTCTCTCACTGTAGTAAGAAACATGAATATTATGTCAATAATTTGCTTATAGATTTAGTAAAGCAGTGGGAATAAATCTGGTGAAGAAGACAGAAGCATTTTTTTCTTCTTTTTTCTGACAGGCCTAAAGGTCTAAAGAGAAAAGAAGATTCAGTATCACGTATTTGTAGCTCTTAATTTATACGCTGAATATTTACCATGGAATAATAACTTTGCGCTTTAAAGGGCAGCTGTGCTCTCAGTAAGGAGTTAACTCGTAAGTAGGGAAGGGTAATCAGATTCTGATTCACAAGGTCATGATCTGATTCAATTCTCGATCCGATTCGATTTGAAACTGATTTATCTACAGATTTCTTTGTGTAAATATTAGTTTGTCTTGGTTATAAATTGATTTGGCGGTTGACAGACTGTACTGCAGTATTACCTGTGGACAGTAAACTTTTCCAATAAGTGTTTATTTTATAATTCATCCAATGGTAGGATATATTTACACTTCTGCACATGAATAACAGGAATAACCGTAACTGTTGAAAGGAACAGAGAATCATTTACGAATAAAAGAACTTCCCGGTTTTATTAAAATTCTTACATTCATAACAATGATGGAGTTAGTCGCCCTGTTTTGAACATTTTTATTTGACAATAAAATGAAAACCACAAAAATAGTTGAACAACTGGAACCATAAAATTGGTTGAATAAAAAGTGTTAAAATAACAACGACTACAACGGGTTAAAGACATAAAAACGATTAACATGGAAGAAGAAGTGCATAGTCAACAGGAAAACTAAATCAAGATCGATCCGCAAATGTTTTAATCAATATCATATGTTTTGAATGAGAATCGATATTGATCAGTGAATCGATTCATAAGCCTGGCTGCGTAGATGGATCCCATTAAACGTGAGGAATCATCATCATGTGTTCTGGTTTTTTATTATGTGGGAAATTTTCCTGATTCATCATAAAAATAATGAGCTGGTTTAGGTGGGACTAGCCACAAAGCCATCTGGGATTTTTTGTCTTTTCTGTTTCTTGTCTGGAAAAACCTCCTTGAAACCTCCAGCCTGAGGTCCTCCTGTAACCCAGTGAGAACGACCTGCCAGTCCGATCTTCTACATCATGAACGCTCGCCCCTATTTTGAGGCTTTTTCTTCACTGTCTCTGAGGTTCGCTGAGCTGATGAGAGTTTTATGCAATATGTTTTGGTGTAGAATGTTTAGAGTCCAGTGTGGAGCTGGTGAAGCGACCCAGCGTGTCGGCGGAGTCGGCTGGCCAATCCCGGTGGACCGCTCAGGTCAGAATAAACTTCTCTCCGCCCAGCTGGTCAATAGCACACAACTCGCTCAAAATTACCGCTCGATAAGACAACCTCTATTGGTTAAAGCAAAGAAATTGGCAGCAAATCATGGTGTAAAATGTGTTTTGTTCCCATGGATACGGTAAGGCAGGCTCCCCATCACTAGGTCTACCGGCGAACGCTAGAACCACTGTCACCGGCTGGAGGGATGGAAGGAAAGAAAGAAAGAAACATTTTCACTAGTATTAAGGGCATGCATTCTAATGTGTATAATCCAGAATTTAAACAAGCAGCTTAAGTATGGGATGGGCGGAGCTTGGCCAGTAAAAGCTTATTTGTATAAAAGGAGCAGAGCCCGGACATCGCTCGGTGTGGAAGAGACCAAAACGGGGAAGAGTTGAGCTGCTGGTGTCTCTTTATGTGGTAGTGATTCTGTGCACAGAACATCATGAACATGGTTAGCCCCTAGCCCTGTTATACCTGTTTTTAAAAGTGCGTTTTGCTAAATATGTCCTTTAAGCTCAGTGATCTCAGAGCGCCCCCACAGGGGGACGTGTCAGTGCTGCAGGTTCAGTACCAGGAAGAATCATCCATTGAAAGGGACAATTCCTAAGCTAGCCTAACTGCTAATTACCTTGGTGTGTGTGTGGAGGCTTAAATATCTGATTAACCAGCGAGATCCTATTAACCTAATAGCGCCCTTGCTAATGTGCTTAGCATGAGAGATAGAAATGAATCCCACACTGTGCGCCGGGTTGAATGCTTCCCCTTCTGTCTCCTGCTGCCTTGCTTTTGAAAAAAATCTGTTGTACTACAGTAAGAAACAGTAAATTTTTACTGTGCTGTATATGACAGTATATGGGTCATTCCATTGAATCGGTACATTTTGCTTGTTTAGTTCTAAGAAAAATGACTGAATCCGTAACACTTTCACTTTAAACACATTACTCTTTAGTACATTACTGAAGGAAAACGTAAAGGTAAACTTGTATACGCGCTGAATTATCATCTCCCACTATTCAACCGTCTGCATTTGTGGGGAAGTGGAAGTGGAGAAGACCTCCAGCATTCTCCTTCTCAGCTCTTTCACTTCTCTTCTTCATGATCCTGCTGCCTTTCCATTGAGGGAAAGTTTGTGTTTGTGATGATTTTATTCTTATTGTTTGTTTGTTTGAAGTGAAAAGTTTTACATCTTAATGAATTAAATCTGGATGCAGAGCACCAATAAAAACGACCCACCAGCTTTATTTAACAACCCTAGTGGGGCGTTTCAGGTCAGGTGGGTGGTTTAGGGGTAAGAGCATAAAGAAATGACTGATTATCTCTATCGATGTGTGTGTGATGGAGTTCATCGCCCATATGGCAAAAATGTACCGTCCTGATGCGTAAAGATTTTTAACAAATTCACACTATATAGTAACGAACTCGTGTTTAAGCCACGCCCATGGGTAACAGGTGTATAAAATCAAACACACAGCCAGACGTTCTCCACAGAGACACTCTGGCTGTAGAAGAAGTGTGAAGCTTGAGGCCGCCATTGGTCATTTATGTTGGACTCTTTTAGTGAAAAAGGGGATGGGTTTTATCTTGTATTAGTGACAGCTGGGTTCTGGAGTGCCTAGTAGATCGATAGATCAATACATAGATCTTTATTTGGCATTGTCACAAGTACAATTACATTTTTAATTACTTACCAGTCAGTGCATCATTCATAGACTCTATAAAAGTATAAATTATGTTCTAGATTTGCAAAAATAAATCAGAAAAAATACAGTGCATACACGCTGACAGTTAAACACAAAATTAAAACCTAAAAACAGAAGAACAAGTATTTTTATAAACATTGTTTTACATTTTATCAGCATTGAGAGTTCTTTCATTGGAGAAAATCTTTGTTTCCGTCTGTTTTTCCTGGCGTGTAAAGAGCGAGTGAGAAGGGTCTTTGAAAATGTTCAGGGCTTTTTTAAGAGCTGTGTAAGTGCGATGTTGATTAGTGATCGACCGATATTGATTTTTTATTACCGATACCAATACTAATTATTTGCATGTTTATGTGCCCGATAACAGAAATTCAGAACCGATATTTATTTACTATTATACTTCTGTTTTTACACAATTATTACACCACCACTGAACTGAAAAAAAAAACTGTTTTATTTATAATAATCACTCCCTCCTGGCATACAAATCAAAACTAGGGCTCTGAAAGCACTAAAGTATTCAATGGTGCATAAACTACATATCAGTCATTTATGTAACACATCTAATGTGTGCATTAATAGCTGTTGTGTAAACAAGGAAGTATACTTTACCTTTCCACGCAGTTTCCCCTCAGACGTCTGCTGCAATGACGGTCATGCGAATTTGAAAAATATCCACCAGATGTTTATTGGTAAACCCAACATTACAAAACTGGTAACTGATTATGGTAAAATGCTTAAGTATCGTGAAAAATATCGGTAAATCGATGTATCGGTCGATGATCTCTTGGCATATGCAGTATGTTAGTGTACATTTAATGGTGGCTGGTAGATTGACACCAGCAGTCCTTGTGAGATGTGATTTCTGCTGCGGATTCTCAGCGAGGAAAGTCTCTTTGGAGCCTTTTTCAGCAGCTCTGAGGTGTTCATGCTCCAGGATACGTTCTCCTCTGTGTGGGATCCCAGAAAGCGGAAGTTTGCCACCCCTTTCACAAAGTCCCCCCGGTGATCAGTGGAGGAATCTCTGTCTTCTTTTCCTGTAGTCTACGATGATTTCTTTAGTCTTGGAGGTGTTGAGCAGAAGGTTGTTGGGCGTACGCCAGTCAGACTCGCACCCCCGCAGGAGGAGCCCCTCCACTGTGGCATCTGTTGCTGTGATGGACAGGGGTGCAGTCGTGTGTGTAGGGAGGGTAGATCAGGGCCGTGGATTTCCCACTTTGCCTCTGTGACCAGAGTGGAAGCTGCTGCTATGGAGGCCACCAGCTGTGTGGGAGGGTGGTGTTGAGTCTGTGAACGGTTCGCTTTGAACAGTGCGGAATTCTGTTCGGGTTAACAAAAGAGGAATCGCAAAAACAAAAAAGAAGCACAAAAACAAATTCAGAAGCACAAAAACATTAATCACTCCTAGTCAACAACAGGAGACCTCTCTGATTGGAGGACGATAGTGTGGTAAGGTAGCAAATGGGGGTCTTTAGTTCTCACTGAGCCCCGCCTACCTGAGGAGTCTCACCGAGGTTGGAGGTGCCAGCCTAGAAAAGCCACGAGCACCTTCCTGAAATATAATGACTGAAATATAATGTTTGACCAGCATTAACGTCTCGTCTCGTCTCGTTTTTGTCTCGAGGGTCAGAGAGCAACAGTACACACCACAAATCCAGCCTGCAGCACACACAGTATAAACAGAGGACTGCGAGCAGCACCACACACAG